>JANFOE010002572.1:0-49863 GCA_025667525.1 Glebionis coronaria | reverse complement strand
TAAAGCTGATCATAGCATCCTGATATTGAGTTATCAAGGTGTGGTGAAGCCTATAACTTGGGGATAATCAAGTGTGGGGAACTAATGTTACATTAATCAAGAATTTTTCATTTTGCTGTTTTTGATATTGTGCTCTTAACCTTGTTGATTCTTAGCAGGGTTGTTTGTGGAAGCTTGTACTTGTTCTTGCTAGTACATAAGCTCAAAATCTGTGGGTGTGGATGTACATCCATGAGGTACACATCATCTTACCCAAAATCTGTTAAAACTTTGGATTTTTGGTGATTTTGTGTGTGACTTGTGTTCTTGCTGATTTTATGGTCTAACCTTGCTCTAATCTGCTTAATATATCTGTATTTTATTTGGGTTTGGGTGGTCTTGAAATACACTTTTGATTTGAAAAATTGTGATTTGAAAATTTAAAGGGGTGTTTGGGATTACCTGTTTGAGATCATAAGTTGTTATTGTGTGGTTAGAAGTTTGTGTTTGTGCTTGTTATCTGCTATATACTTGGTTGAGAGTTGTTTGCTGCAAGTTTTTGGGTTTAAAACCTCAAATCAAACATTGTGCTATATCTCATTGAGTTTAACTGTTTTTGACCTAGGATTTTGGTAAAATCTAGAATTTATGCATGCTTAGGGCTGAAAGTGGTTAAATCATTGTTTATATAACATATGTGATAGATCTGAGTGTTTGAATTTGGCTTGTTGGTCAAGTGCATCAGCAAAAGTAAAATTTGTTTGTGTTAAGTGTTCATCAGTAACTTTTAGTGCTTGAATCTTGCTCAATACTTTGAATCAGTGCATGAAACCTGTTTCGACTTGTTTATTTAAGTTTATTATTGCTTGTGTATGCATTTGGTTAAGTTTGGTTGGCTGAATTGTGCTATAAGTGCTTATTGAACCTCAACTGCTTATTTGTTTATGTCTATGAGTTATCTGGTGCTTAATTGAATTAACTGTACTAATTGGCTGATTGTGATTGTGATTTCTTTGTTGTATTTGACTCCTCTTGATCCACTAATCAATTGGGTGCCTTTGTGTAACTTGAACCTCCAAAAAAGTCACTAAAGACAAAAAGTCAAACAAGTCAAGCAGTGGAAAAAGTTTCCACTTCTCAACATCCAAAACTAGCCCCTGCTAGTGTAATTTTGCATTCAGCTTATCAATAAGCCATTTTGGCTTATCCAGACCTGCAACAACTTATTTTTTGTCATCAATCTTCTTCATTTGACCCATTTGTTTGAACTGGAGCTTATTAGACTTTAACTTTGACTTTTTGCAAGAAAACCAACTCATTTGACTTTTTCATAAGTGCTTATTTGCTTATTTCAGCTTATTGAGTGAACTTATTTGAAACATTTTTGTTGATTAAGCTTAGTTAAGTCATTTAAAAGCTTTAGAAACTTGAATCAGCTCTTGGGGTGGCCTAGAACTCAAAAACGACTATTTTGTTGTTTTGTGTAGATTGCTTATTGCATTTTCAGGCTTATTCTTTGGACTTTTTTCAAATTTCTTTTTACAGAAGTCTTAAGTAACTCAAAAGAAGCTTGTGTGTCTAATTTGAGCTTATGGCATCAGCTTATAGCTTAATGGGCCAAAAAGCCCATTAAGAATAAGCTGTTTGATATAAGCTAGCTTATTTCACATTTTCAGCTTTTGGGCCTTTGAAAAATTGTGTTCATAATCAAATTTTGAGTCAGATAGGAGCTTTTGGGCTTAATTGGACAACATTTTGCTTATTGGGCCTATTTGAGCCCATTAAGGGGATTGTTTGGACTTTTAGCCCATTTGGAGGCCCATTAGGGGTATTTTGTAATTTCAACTTCATTTTTGTATTATTTAGGTTAAATTAAGCTATTTTGCAAGTTTTTAGAATTTTTTATAAATTTTGGATTTTTAATATTATTTTATTATTAAAAATTAAAATTCATATTTTTCAAGTTTTTATATTTTTCTTAGGTTATACATTAAGTTAGGAATTTTACAACTTTTAGAATATTTTTATTGTCCTTAGATTAATTTTTATAATTATTTTAAGTCTTAAGAGTTTTTAATTGTTTTTAAATAGTTTTAATTAATTTTAAAATTTTCAAAAATAGTTTTAAATTAAGTTATGGTATTTTGAGGTTTACAATTGAAAAAATCTCATTTTGGGCTTTTTGTTAATTAAATTGGTTTTTAGGGCTTTAATTAGCATTAAAAAATCATTATTTAATTAAATAAAAGGTTTGGGTGATTTTTGATTTTTTGTAAACTCTAATTACATTATTTAGAATTTATTGCAATTTTTTAGGAATTTTTAGAGTAAATTTTTAAATTTGGTACTTTTTACGGTTTTACGTGCACGACCTTTTCGTCTTAAGTTTTAATCGTCATTGTAACCGTCATTCTCTTCTTACCTCATTTCTATTTTCTTTTCTCATAATCATATAATCAAAAATTTAATCATCTCTCTACACAACACACTTACCTCCTTGGGAAACGAACCTTCACCATTGGTCATTAGTGCTTGGTTTTTCTAAACCGACACTTAATACTTTCCACTATTTTACGCTCTTTTCCTAAAGGGTAGTAAAAAGGCTACATCAGCAACAAAACGCAACTTTTTGATCTTTCAAAAAACAAGATTTTTTATCTTTTCCAATAAAACGAGTTGTACTTCCGGACGATCCATAATAAAGCATAAAAATGAAAACTTTATAATTTCTAAGCCGAAAAATTTTACAACCTTAAAAAAATACAAAAAAGCAAATCGGATGAAAAAGAAGATCAAGTATGGATTTTTCTTGTTTTAGGCACACAACACCAAATAAATGAAAATATTATTGATGTTTATGTAATGAAAACAAAGGAAAAACAAAAATTTCGTGAGGTTTTATAGATTATATCCCAGGAAAATCACTATATAACCACAAATAAATCACTAATCCACCCTGTGACGAATGATACTAATTGTTATTCCAATTATTACTCACTTCACCATGGTTGATTGATAATAGATAAGATATAAAATAGAAGAAAGTAGATGAAGGTTTAGAGAGAGAAAGTATAGAGAAGGTAGAGAGAATTTGATTGGAAACTTTGTGATATTAGATTTCTATAGAAAGAAACAAATGAACCAGCACTCTCCTAACATGATAGGAGGGGAGATTGTTGGGCCAATGAAAGTTTTAACTATGGCCCATTCTAGATTTGTTTAAATTCGACCAAGTGTTACGAGTCATTGTGAAGACCAGCAACAGAGACTAGACCAGCAGAAGGCAAAGCCTTAGTTGGCACACCAGGAACATTCAAGTCAAAGACAATGTCAGAGAAATCAAAGACTGAAGTCATACTCACCAACAGTTATGGACAAGCTTGGATGTAGAAGGAATGTGCTGGTGTCCAAGGATCTCTAAGATGACAATACTCAGAGATCACTTACAACCCTTTGAAGATTAAGTAAGTAGAGACTTGCTTTACCTTTTATAGTTTAGGCAGAAGAATCTCTAAAGTATTTTGAGCGGGACAAAATAGAAGATTCAAGATAAAGCCTAGTACGACCTAGTGGGATAAAGTGAACAGTTATCGAAGTTGTTCACCTAAAGTTATTTAAAGGTATGTCTCTTTATAGACATGCATTTAATACGTTGTACTACTTCCACTCAGAAGTTGACACGTATCAACTACTCCCACTAAGAAAGCAACCTCGTACCACTATAAATAAGAGGGATAAAGAAGACAAACACAACCCTTGTGCTTGGATAATTTATCTAAGTTATTTCTCCCTTTAGAACCTCTGAGTCCCCAGCTGTCTACCAGCGACTCTAAGGTTCTCTCGTAAACTTAAGTCTCGAATCAAGTTTACTTGTTCTAGGGTTCATTTCTATATTGTTACTCAACGGGTGTACTCATAGCACTTTGTAATACTTTGTTTATAAAGTTTAATAAAGCATTACACGTTTGAAAAGTATTCACTTTGTGTTATTTTGTATACAAGACATTGTATCAACAATTGTTATATTTTGGGACTTTCAAGTATATATAACATGCCTACATGTGGGCTTTTATGTGCTATATGTAGTTGGGTCGGGCTTGTGTAATAAATAATAGAACCTAAAACGTAACCTATAAGCTAATTATCAAGCCCATGATTCCCGATTAAACTATTATATATTACAACATTCTTATGACCGATATATAATAAACCTATGACCGACTCATTCTTGTTCAACTCAATATTTTGAGTCTAACAAAAGATATGTTTTTGAAAGGAAAAAGATTGGGAGGCCTAAAATGTATGGCTAATCTTGTGCTTAAATTAGGTGTCATGATCTTATTGAATTAGGAAATAGTGGGCCCAGTTGTATTAACCAGTGAATGAATGCCACATATGTTTAGGCATATTATTATGTATCTTTTTAGGTCTCTCAATCACTCCTCTTTTTGAAATGCTAGATAACATTAATGGAGTCATTAAAACATTTACTAAAAAATTTAGAAGCACTAAGGTTGGGTTGATGGGTAAAACTATTAGGGTTTTTATGATTTTAGGGTTGTCCAAAAAATAGGTCATCTCAAAAGGTGTGCAAGTTAAAGTGTCAAAACTTTAGTTAAGTAGCATCACCTAGTTATTTATGGTAGGTACCATGACCACGTCATTAATGCACCAATGACGTGACATTATCTGTGGTAGTGTGATTAGTCCACGACATTCCCTTTTGTATGCGCATTTGATATGATATATGTGTGTGCACTAGTCATCGAGTTGGTGTACATATATGAGTTTGTTTTGCAGGGAGCGTATGGATGCATCCTAGGTACTGTGTTTTGTTTTGATTAGTGATTGGTGTGTGTGACAATCCGTCAATTTATGATCGATATTTTATTCTCAAGTATTATTTAAAAACATTATTTTAATGTTATAATATGAACTCACTCATTTTTGGGAAGAAATTTAGGTTTACGTCTTGAAGTAGCATCGACTACGTCTAAACCGGAGGATTCTACGTTACGTGCTTTGATAGGTGTGTAAACACCCATCCTTTTTACCACTTAATTACAATAATAACCGAGCCAAAACGTGTATTTTATGTCATTTATGTCGGAATTATGCGTGGTTTGTGTTTTTGTTGTGATTTAGGACGAAAATGTGAAAAGTGGATAAAACACGGGCATTCACGGGCTTTTATTGAAGAAAAAGATGAAAGACGAAGTCAAGAAATCAAGAGTGCAAAAAGAACAGAATTCCAAGACCAATTCTGAAGATTTATCGAAGAAAAAGTCAAAAGACGGAAGTTTACCAAAAGCCGAAGAACTCAAGTCTAATTTATTGAAGAATTACGAGATGAGTTTGAAGAAATCCCGAGACAAAGTCATTAAAATCAAAAGATTAAGAAGATTAAGGACTTATTGACGCAATTAAGAAAAGAAGAAAGAGGGGAGGAAGCTTCCTAAGCACCTCCCTAATCCTCCTATAAATAGATTAGATTATCATTTCATTTTCTCTTGTTGGCTAATAGTGACAATTAGTTCTTCCACCTTTTAATTACCTTGTCATTTAATTTCATGTCCATTTAAATACATTGTCTTGCACCTTAAATACCTTTAATTTCAAGTAAGTTTTCTTTTTAATTCTTGTCAATCTTTACTTTTCTTGTCAATCTCTTATCTACCTTTCTTTAATCTTTGATCTTTATGCTTATTTGTTCATGTTCATGTTTTTGAGTTTTTATTTGATTTTATTAAAGTGGGTTTTGATTATTTTGATCATTATTGTTAGTTTTGTTGATTTGGATTGTTTGTTTATGATTAATAGATGTTTATTTATTAGTTTGATTTAATCTTGTGGTTGATTTTGATTAGATTAGATTGGATTCGTGTTATATTTGTTCCTGTGTGTTCTTCGATGTTACTGTTGTTCCCAGGTTATTCCGGATCAAGGAAAGTTGTTCCGAATCAAGGGTTTCAGTAGATTATTCCGAACGAAGATTGTTTGTTGATTATTCCGAATAAAGGGCGTTCATTCGAAATAAGTGACATATTCCGGATCAAGGCCATATTCCGGATCAGCAACATTTCGAGTGAAGGATTTTAGGGATTGTTCATTCGGAACATCAATTGTTCCGAATCAAAGAGTTTATTCGGAATATATTCCGAATCAAGCTGTGTATTCCGAGTGAAGCTGTTCATTTGGAACATTCCGAGTCAAGGCAAATTTCTGAATCAGTGGAGTTCATTCGGAACATTTATTGTTCCGAATCAAGGAGTGTTCATTCGGAACATTTATTGTTCCGAATCAAGACACTGTTCCGGATCAGCAAACATTCCGAACCAAGCCAGACATTCCGAATCAGTGGAAATTCCGAATCAAGCTAACATTCCAAGTGAAGGATTTATTCCGGATAAGTGACATATTCCGAATAAAGAATTTATTCCGGATAAAGGTTTTATTCCGAGTGAACATTTTATTCCGAATCAAGGTTTTGGTAAATATTCCAAGTGAAGAAGAAATTATTCCGAACGAAGGTGACATTCCGGATGAGTGATTTATTCCGAACGAAGGATTATTCCGGATGAGCTGTTTTCAGGTTCTTTTTAATTTCAGTTTTTAACTTTCTGTTTTTAATTCTTTAATTTTCAAGCTTTACTTTTCCCGTCTTTTTCCTTAGTCGCACTTTAAGTTTATTTGCCTTAGATTTATTTTAGCCTTGCCTTAGTTTTAAGTTTTAGTTGTGTTTTAAGTTTGCCTTAGATAGATTTAAGTTTGCGTTATTTACTTTTAGTGCCTTTTACTTTCGTCACGCTTTTCTCGCCATTTATTTTAAATTAGACTTAGATTTAAATTAACGTCATTTTCATATACGTCTTTGCACATTTATTTTAAAACAACCAAAAATATTCTTTTTCACCAAAAACAATTGAGTCGCATTTTGAACCGGAAATCAATTCGTTAAGATACCGAGAAACAAACTTTTCAAACCTAGCAAAATCACTACATTAAAATGGCGCCGCTGCCGGCTCTTTTCGTAAAGATTAACGGTTTTCTGTGAGAGACGCGTTGCTTTTTGGGATCCGTTCATTCGTGAGCGTTATTTTTCTTGCTTAAAAATCTTCAAAAATCCATAAAAACTTAAAAATTGTTAAAAATCCATAAAAATTAAAAAATTTCAAAAATCCAAAAAGATTTTATTTTTATCTTTTTAGTGTATATATATTCTTTTTGTGTTTGGTTTCTTTTTCTTTTGCCTTTGTAGGTGTATGCGTACTAGATCTTCAAATTATCAAGAGCCCGAGACTCGAGAAGATTTAGCTATGGCAGGTGTCAACAATAACAATAATCCACCGCACCTCAATAATAACAACAACAATGTTCTTTTACAGCCCGATCTTCGGACAATGGAGGAGCTTTGTCAACCAACCATGTTTGGACGAGGAGGACCGATTGCGCCGATGCAAATCACGGCTCCGGAGTTTTCGTTGAAGCATCACATGATCCAGCAAGTGCAAACAAATCCTTTTCGAGGAATGCCTGATGATGATGCCAACAAACACCTCGACAAATTCATTACAATCACTCAAAGCATGAAGTTGCCCGGTGCCACAATGGATGTTCTTCGCCTTCAACTCTTCCCACATACTTTATCACACCACGCCGAGAAATGGTTTGATCGTCTCCCGAAGAATTAAATTCATACTTAGGATGACATGACTCAACGCTTTTGTCGCGCTACTTTCCACCATCCATGGTCACGAGCCTTCGCAATCAAATCAGCGGTTTCATGCAAGAACCCGATGAATCTCTCTTTGATGCTTGGGAAAGATATAATGTCTTGATTGATCGTTGTCCAAACCACAACATGCTCCCTGTGACCTTAGTTGATACTTTCTACAACGGTTTGACTTTTCGAGATCGTGATACGATTAATGCAGCCGCCAGTGGCACATTTATGAGAAGGAGACCCGAGGAGTGTAGAGAGCTTATTGAAAACATGACTACTCATCACAAAAACTGGGATTCCTCCGCTTCTTCAAGGAACAACCCGAGAGTCAATGTTTCTTCTACTTCACCAAACCCCGACATGACCGAATTCACCCGCATGATGACCGAAATGAACAAAAATATCTTGCTTCTCCCTACCAACCAACAACAAGTTAAAGCGGTAGCCAATCCTTGTGAGACATGCAGCGGTCCACACTCATACACTGATTGTCCTTCTACTCAAGGAAATCCGGAAAACGTGTATGCGGCTTATGGTAATTATTCACCGGAAAATTACCAAGCCCGACCTCAAGGGGATCGAAATTAGCTGAGTTACCGATCAAACAACTACCTTTCACCCGGTTTTTCTCCTCAAAACCAAAACCCCAACAACAACTACAATAGAAGCAACCAAATCCCACCTAGAGCTTCTAATCCTTATCACCCACCCGCTAACAAGCCCCACCCATAAATCAAGATGTTGAAGCTTTGATGAGAACCCAAGGTGAGAAAATCAAGAATCTACAGAGCCAAATTATCAATTTGAAAGGGGATATTACCAAGCAAGGGAATGACATTAGATCCGAGCTTCGAGATAATATTCAATCCTCCTTCAGCAATCAAACGAATGATTTGAAGAATATGCTGGCTAGTTTCTTGCCCACCACTCAACCCTCTTCCTCGAGTTCTCTACCTTCAAACACTGTCACCAATCCGCGAGCGAATGTGAGTGCTATTACTACCCGTAGTGGAGTTACTTTAGTAGGACCACCTATCCCGCCCCCATCATCTACACCTTCTTCACCACCATTTATCCCTACTCCTACACCTAGTATTAGTACAACATTACCGTCTCCGCCTCGTCATGACGATGTACCCAAGAAGAAACCTTCAACATCTCAACCTTCACCTGCTACACCTCCACCACCCAACCCCAGCATTCCTTACCCTTCTCGACTCAACAAGGCCAAACTCCACACCAAGGATGACATTTGATTGTTGTAAAATTACCCCTTTAGGAAAAGGAAGGTAATTAGGGTAAGTATTAACGAGTAGTTTAGGAAAACCACAAGTTATGACCCAATGAAGTGAGTTCGTTCTCGAGGAGGCAAGTGTGTTGTGTTAAGAATTGATATTGATTTGTGATTATATGATTGAGAAAGAAATGGGATTAGAAGAGAAAGACGGTTACAAAGACGGATTAAACTAAGACGAAAAAGGCGATCACGCAAAACCGTAAATAGTGCAAAAATTAAAATTTTATCCTAAAAATTACTAAAAATCCCCAATAATATTCTAAGAGTTTACAAAAAATCCAAACTTGCTAAAACCTTTTAATTAATTCAATAATGACTTTTTAATGCTAATTAAAGCCCTAAAAATCACTATTAATTATTAAAAAGCCCTCAACAAGATCTTATAGTTTGTAAACCTCAAAAATATCCTAATTAGGCTAAAAACTATTTTTAAAAATTTTAAAACCAAATTAAACTATTTTTAAACACTTAAAAACTATTAAAATCAATTAAATCTTAAATTAATTCTAGAAAATAATTGAAAAGTCCTAAAAATATTTGGAAAGTGACAAAACTCCTAATTAAGTGTCCTTAACCTAGGAAAAATGTAAAAACTAAAAAAAATCAAACTTCAATTTTTAATAATAAAATAATATTAAAATACTCAAAAAAATTTGAAGTTCATAAAAAAATTCTAAAAAATTACCAAAAAACTAGATTAATGTAACTAAGATAAAAATGCAATTAAAATCTTCTGAAACCTATTTAATAATTTAATATTAAATTTTAAAGTTAGCTAAAAACCCTAAAATCCAATAAAATCAAAAATAAGCTAAATTGAAAACTTAAATAGTTGTAAACCTCAAAAATATGATTTAAAACCTAAAAACTATTTTTTCAGATTTTTAAATTACCTTTTTCTATTTTTTAATGACTTTTTAAAATTAAAACTTAAAATAATCCTAGTAAATTAATTAAATAATGGAAAAATAAACTTTTTGGACAGAAAAGTCCTAAAACCTAATACAAACCTAAGAAAAATGCTAAACAGGAAAAAGCTTAAAGGAATAAGCTTAAAACAGCTTATAAATAAGTTGTTAGCTAAATAAGCCCAAAGACAAACACTCATTAAATAGATTTTGAAATGAACCTCTAGCAGTCAAAGACCCTAGGGCAGAGATGGTTATGTCATTTGTGTGTGAGAGGAGTGGCGCAGGTTCGAGTCCTGGCCACGTCTTTTTTGGCTTTTCTTTTTTTTTTTCTTTTTAAACTTTAAAAACACAAACCAGTACTATAACCTAATTAAAAACACACTTATAATCAAAGAATAAACAAGATTAAGCCATCAAAAGCCAAAAACGTGCTCAGGTTTGTATTGAGTTTCTGATGAACACACAAGTGTTATATTCACTTGTGAAGATTAAATCAAGAGGGCTTGATTTGGCTTTTTGGTGTTGTTTGATTGGACAAATGGCACCCCTACACTCAGTTGGAGTGTAGGGAGTCAATATAGCACAAAAAAACAAGCAAATCACTCAGCCAAAAATCACTCAAATAAGCATTAAAAGTTACTGATCATGCATATAGGTGTCTGAGTGTATTTTGCTGATACACTTGGCACTTAAATGGATTTCAATAGCTAATATCTTGCACACAAGCTCACAAAGCAGCATACAAATGATCCACAAACCTTCTATGACTTATAAACAAGTAGCTTATCAAGATTGATGCACAAATAACTCCAAAATCAAGCAGAAAAATGGCATGACTGTTTTAAGGCAATGTGTTCAATTTTTAGCAAGCAAAAGTGTTCAAACTTGTTCAAACTGAAAACCAATCACACTTAACACCTTATAACAACCTAAGAGAAGTGTCTAAACAGGTTTTAGGCTAAACTCAAAGCATTAAACCCTACTATTACCCTAATCCAAACACCCCTTTAAATCTGAAATACAAATTTTCAAACCAAATCTTAACTAAACTTCAACCAAACTGATTTAAACTATCTAAACATGCATACTAACCTTAAATAAGCAATATTCAACACTTAAACAGACAAAAGAACAACTTCAACACAAAATCATGCAAAATCGCATAAACTGAATATTTCTTTCAAAACTGAAAAAGGGTCAAGTAAGCTACCTTGTTGGGCCTACATCCAGGCCCAACAGTGACTGAATAGTCACCTCCAAACAAGCCCGGGCTTGTGCAGACTTTTGGTAAGATGATTATGAATAATTTCTTAACAACAAATGGATAGAATTTGCTCTTGTTTTGAACCTGCTAAGAGAGAAAAAGGGAGACTGTGTAAAAGCTTAAGAGCTTGCCCCTAGCTTATAGATTAAGCTAGAAGAAAGCCTTAGCTTATGGGTAAGATTATGATAAGCTAAAAAATATGACCAAACAAATGGCTTATTTAAGCTTGGGTACCCACTACACCAGAACAAGCCATGGTGTCTTGGACATACACAAGCTCAAACACCATCACACCAACACACTTAATCACCATTTTATCAGGTTTTTAATGAAATTTAAGATTTGAGAAAAAAAAACTTGAAAAGAAAACAGAAACTTGGAAACTTGAAAACCTTTGCTCAAAATTAAACCAAACTCAAACAATTATAACTTAAATCAACTGAAATGTAAGATGGAACTTGTTTTCATCACCAACTCTTAACTTAGTTTCTCATTCAGAATAAAAAGATTTACAAGGTTGTGAAAACAGGAAAACAAGAACAACTTTCTACTATGTCCTATAAGGCCTTTATATAGAGGCTTACAAATGATTCTAGAACTGATAAGAAGCTAAAACCCTAATGACTTGAACTCCCAACTTTGCCCTTGGACGATTTTGAATTTTCAGTCAAAAATATGCCATGTGAAGATCTTTGTTCTCTAGTGAAGGCCAGCTGTTGTGGAGTGATCTACAACGTTCAAATGAACTTGGGGACCAAGTAGAATGCTTGGAGACGTTGATGGACTGGCTTAGTTTGTCTTCAAGCTCTTGTGTGGGTCAGGGGAAGGTTGGTTTGTCACATGGGGTGAGATTGTGACGTTTTTGGGAGGTGGGAATGGTTTGGGTGAAGATAAATTACCCATCTGGAAGAGTTAGGGTAAAACCCCTTTGAATTAAATAGGTAATTAGGACTGGATTTTTTAGGGTTTATGTGTGGGAGGGAAAGAAGATTAGCAGGTTTAATCTTGCTTAACGTTTGAATATTTGTTTCCCACGTGTTTTTTGGTACTAAAACAGATTTAAAAAATGTTTATTAAATAAGGTGGTAGTGGATGGTGAGTTGGCAGGTTTGGTGAGGTGGACGGCTATGAGTAGATGGGAGAGGTGAGGTGGCAAGTTGATTGGTGGTGGTGTAAATAGTTGTCTGGCCAGTTTGGCCCCCCGAGGTTTATATTCTTTTCATTTTGTACAAAACAGCAACAACTTCAATTTTCTTCACAAATAAGTTTCACCAACTTGTCAAATTTGGCAAGACAAGTTTTCAATCTTTAAACAAGGACTTAAAATGCAATTTCTTCATATTTGAAGGGCTGTTTTTGACATGTCTTCATACTTTAAGGCTTGACTTGTTTGTTGACTTCTTGGAGGACCATTATTGACAATTTAGTTTTGTTGAGGGACTAAAATAGCCAATTCTTCAAAGTTAAGGATCCTTTTGTAATTTTGACAAACTTTAGGGACAAAACTTGTAATTATGAAGATACAGGGGTATAAAGTGTCAATTCTTCAAACTTGGAGGACCAATCTTCATAATTCTTCAAATCTTCAAGGGTTGACTTTGGAAAATTCTTCATTATGGCTTGGTTCATCGTGCGGCTTCGTTTCCCGTGTTCGTTTTTGACTGATTCTTGTGATCTTTTGTCATTTTCTCAATATCCGTACCTAAAATACACAAGCAACAAACACAAGCATATATTTGGGTATTTTGATGATATTTAATGCATTTTAAGCCCTATTTGGACGATGAGACTATGTATAAAAGCAGTCTCATCACTCCCCCATACTAAACCATTGCCGTGCCCTCACGCAATGCTAGAATAAAGTATAGTAGCACCTCCAAAATTCATTTTTATTTACTTTATTGAAATGATAAACTAGCTACACTACTACTATTACTACTACTTGTGTTTTAGACATAATGTATGATTTTTATCGCAAAATGGGACGTTTAGGTTCATAGAATAAGAACACGTGAGTGCTTCGTTAGAAATAATTTCATCGTCCTCGATTTTCACTCTAATTCCATGCTAAGCGTGCAACGAGATCATTGTCATTATAAGTTAGTAATGCTAACACTACTCATATGCCCTAATCACGTACTTATCCTCCCATTATTCCTAAGTTGTATCTCTTATATTTTATTTTGTCTTGAATGTTTCACAAGGATACATTGTTTGACTTATGCGATAATAGAGATTTAGGTCTAAAAATAGAGTCCTAACGGTGTAACTAAGACCATCAAATCAATAACCCGTCCTAATAGACAACGATGTTAAAAAATTAAGTTGACAAGAAGAATCGATAAACACGGTTTTATAACGGTTTTGAACATGAGACTTATTACCAAGACTTTTATACGCCCCTTAACGGAAGGGCCTTATTATCTTTGGTTTACCTCCATCTTTTATTCAACTTCGCCATGAAGCTTTTATTATGACTTCGGTCTTGCCTTGCCTTTTATTATCCGCCTCATCGGTGGTTTTATTAGCCAAAGACGTATATCCTCACGCTAAAGCGAATTTTGGATCTTTAAAGCTTCGAAGATTAAGGCTTGATTCACTTTCAATTTTGCATAGATTTTTCGGCCTTGTGGGGCTTCAAATTGTTTGCTAGATTTAGGTGAGCACTTGAAATCTTATTATTGGGTGAAGCTTTCGATTATTCGGGTGCCATCACTTCAAAACCGTGACGCTGGCGATACCTTAATGTCTTCCCAATTTAATTACACAGAAGCTACTAGAAAAGACTAGAAACCCAACAATCCTAACTAAACCGCTAAGTCTATATTTATTAAGCAAAAAATATTTACATGCGAAGGGAGAATAAGCAAAAAACAAGAACACATGAGTTTTTGAAAGAATACGAGTACTCTACGTTTAGCATAGTAACTTATAATTAACTCTATCATTTCTCGTCCTCATTTAAGAGACTTAGCCTAATGTGTAGTTAAGGAATCAAAGCTAAGTGCTCAACACGCACGGTCGAGTCAAAAATTACTCTTATTCTCGCCATCAGAAAATCTACATTCGTGTCTTCAAACACTTATAAAACATGAGAAAAAATTTAAAATTTGGCCATTTTTAGCCTTATTTTGCAACAAAACGATAAACAAAAAGATAAACTTTGGAAAGCGTGAAGGTTTGGCAAGGCAAGTATCTATTCACTCCCCAATACTAAAGTTAAACATTGTCCTCAATGTTTCGAGTCTAGGGGTGCAAACACCCCCATACTAGAGACGTAGTCGAATGCCTAATCTAGCATGGAAAGGGTGTAACCAATAAGTAATAGCCGTTTATGAAGTGTGCTAAAAACCTAAGGTTAGAACATCAAAAGGATATATCATGGATATTGAGAAATGTCTCCAAAGCAAACGATCGAGTGCTCCCATAAAACGAACACGAGAGGCTCCAATCGTGAAGATCATGATCTAAAACCCACAATTCACAAACAACCACGGAACAAAGGTTGGAAGGGCACAAATCCCCACACGTAAGCTACATTAGAAAGTGATAATATGTACATAGGATAAGCATGGGACTCCCCCACGAGGCACCTCGTTTTTTATTACCGAGTCATGAGCTCGACTCGATCCCCTCAATACTAATTATCATTGGGGAAGGTGACTTGGTCGAGGTAGTTCAAGGATGGAACTTCCCCGCCAAAGTAGTGCTTCAACCTATGTCCATTCACCTTGAAGTTAGGACCATCATCTTGAGCTAGCTCGATGGTCCCATACGGAAACACTTGAGTCACGGTGAATGGACCGGACCAACGGGATTTCAATTTACCGGAAAAGATTTTCAATCTTGAATTAAAAAGCAAAACTTGATCCCCAATGTTAAAAACCCGGTTTTTAATTTTAGAATCATGCAACTTTTTAGTTTTCTCTTTATAAATTAATGAATTTTCATAAGCAATATCTCTCAATTCATCCAATTCATTTAATTGCATTTTCCGGTGTTTTCCCGCGGTCTCCATATCATCATTACAATGCTTTAGGGCCCAATAAGCCTTGTGTTCTAACTCGATAGGCAAATGACAATTCTTTCCATACACAAGCTTATAGGGAGTGCACCCAATGGGCGTCTTATGAGCGGTCCTAAAGGCCCATAAAGCATCGTCTAACTTATCCGACCAAGATTGTCGGTTCTCTCCAACGGATCTCTCCAAAATCCTCTTCAAATCTCGGTTTGAAACCTCGACTTGCCCGCTCGTTTGTGGGTGATAAGCCGTAGAAAGCCGATGTGTAACCCCATATTTCCTTAGAACCCTTTCAAATTGGTTGTTACAAAAATGGGTTCCACGATCGCTTATGATAGTACGAGGGGTTCCAAACCGAGAGAACAATTGCTTCAAAAACTTGACTACCACACGAGCATCATTGGTGGGCAAGGCCTTTGCCTCCACCCACTTAGATAGGTAGTCAACCGCAACAAGGATGTACTTATTACCACGAGATGATGGGAACGGCCCCATAAAGTCTATACCCCAAACGTCAAAGATCTCACACACTTGGATGATATTTTGTGGCATTTCATCTTTTTGTGAGGCTTTTCCTTGTCGTTGGCATGCATCACACGACTTCACAAGATCTTGTGCATCTCGGTAAATAGTAGGCCAAAAGAAGCCGGCATCAAACACCTTCTTAGCCGTGAGATTAGCACCGTGGTGACCACCCGTGGGTCCCTCATGGCAAGCTCTAAGGATGTTAGAAGCTTCGATGCCAAATACACAACATCGGATGATTTGATCCGCACAAGTTCGAAATAAGTAAGGGTCGTTCCGAAAGTAGAACTTGACGTCACGAAACAATTTTCGTTTTTCTTGAGTCGTCATACCCTTAATGATGAAGTTACCCGCATGGTAATTTGCAAAGTCCGCAAACCATGGGGTGGAAGAATCAAGCTTAGAATTCACTACACCAAGTGTCTCGAGCGGAAATGTTTCGGTGATTTCCTTGGGCTCGTAAACACTTTGGTGAGGATCTTCCAAACGAGAAAGATGATCGGCCGCTAGATTCTCGGCTCCTTTTTTGTCAACGATGGTGTGATCAAATTCTTGAAGGAGGAGAATCCAACGAAGTAATCTCGGCTTAGCATCTTGCTTTGCCATGAGATACTTAATAGCCGAATGGTCCGTATACACTATGCATTTCGTCAAGACGAGATAAGGTCGGAATTTCTCAAATGCATACACCACGGCAAGGAACTCCTTTTCCGTTGTAGTGTATTTAAGTTGAGCCTCGGTCATCGTCTTGCTAGCGTAGTGAATAGGCAAGAAGTGATTATCATGACGTTGCCCCAAAACGGCCCCAATAGCGTAATCACTAGCATCACGCATAAGCTCAAAGGGGAGGTTCCAATTGGGAGAAACAAGAATGGGAGCTTCGGTAAGTTTCCTCTTAAGGATTTCAAAGGCTCATACACAATCTTCGTCAAAGACAAAACGTGCCTCTTTTTCAAGAGGATGTGTAATAGGTCGAGATATCTTTGAAAAATCCTTGATGAATCGACGATAAAGCCCGCGTGGCCTAGGAAACTCCTAACTCCCTTGACGGTTTTGGGATGAGGTAATTCGGCGATGACGTCTACCTTAGCTTGATCTACCTCAATCCTCGCTTTCGAGACCTTGTGCCCTAAGACGATTCCACTCTTAACCATAAAATGACATTTTTCCCAATTGAGCACAAGGTTGGTTTCCTCACAATGTTTTAACATTCTCTCTAGGTTCGACAAACACGAAGTGAAAGAATCAGCAAACACGGAAAAGTCATCCATGAAGACTTCCATCGTATTCTCGATCATATCATGAAAAATAGCCATCATGCACCTTTGAAAGGTTCCCGGTGCATTGCAAAGTCCGAATGGCATTCTACGATAGGCAAACGTTCCATATGGACACGTAAACGTAGTTTTTTCTTGATCACGAGGATCGATGGGAATTTGGAAGTAACCGGAAAAACCATCTAAAAAGCAATAGAAATCGTTTCCCGCAAGACGCTCCAACATTTGGTCCATGAAGGGCAAGGGAAAATGGTCTTTTCGAGTGGCTTCATTCAACTTTCGATAGTCAATGCACACTCTCCATCCGGTCACGAGTCTAGTGGGAATCAACTCGTTGGCATCGTTTGGCACAACGGTCATTCCTCCCTTTTTAGGGACACAATGAATAGGACTCACCCAAGGGCTATCGGAAATAGGGTAAATCATTCCCGCGTCAAGGAGTTTAAGGACCTCCTTTCTTATGACATCGTGAATTTTGGGGTTCACCCTTATTTGACTTTGGATTGTGGGCTTGAAATCCTCCTCCATTAAGATTTTGTGGGTACAAAACTTGGAATCGATTCCCTTAATGTCGGATAACTTCCACGCAATCGCCCCTTTGTGATCCTTAAGAACATCGACAAGTGCGGTTTTTTCATCATTCGAAAGATCCTTCGCAATAATAACCGGAAACTTGTCGTCCTCCTCCAAATAGACATATTCGAGGTGAGGAGGTAAATCTTTCAACTCGAGGATAGGTGGTTCCTCAAGTGAAGATTTGGGCTCGATACTCATAACCTCCTCGGGTGGAGGAAATGGGAAATCGTTAAGAAAATCCTTGATAATCGAGAAGTCCTCATCGTTGTCGAGGTCTTCGTCACAAGTACGTGGAACATTGCATTCTTCCAACGTAAAACCACCACCTTCAAATGGAGTGAAGGTTGGTGTCGAATTATCAAGAATTGGATCTAACATAGTGGGATTGCCACTAGTTTCTTCATCACCAAACCCTAAAACTTCTTGTGAAAATTCCTCGCAAACCACGTCGATCATATCAACGAGGTTTATGGTAGCAACAGAATAAACATGAGAAAGTTGAGAATTTTGAGTTGCGTTTATAACAAGTTCCTCGTCGTTGAAACGTAAGGTGATCTTTCTAGCATGCACATCAATTAAAGCCATAGACGTATCTAAAAACGAACGACCTAAAATAAGAGGAACTTGAGGATCCGTGGGGATATCAACGACGATAAAGTCCACGGGATAGTAGAACTTCCCCACTTTCACAAAAACGTCTTCCGCCAAACCACATGCACGAATCGTGGAATGGTCGGCCAACTCGATAGACATTAGTGAAGGAGTAAGATTAGGAAGATTGAGCGACTTGAAGATTGCAAGTGGCATCAAGTTAATGCTAGCACCAAGATCGGCCAAGGCATAGCATTCTTCCATATCTTGAATGGCACAAGGGATCAAAAATTTACCGGGATCGACTTTTTGAGGTATGCGATTAAGATAAACCGACGAACAACTAGACAATTGGTGCAATTTCTCCTTGTTGTTCAACATACTCTTAAAGTTAGCGGCAAATCGAGGCATCATGACCAAAGCATCGGCGAAACTCACATTAAGGTGCAACTCACGAAACATTTTCATAAAAAGCTGAAATTGGTAGTTGTCGCGCTCTTGTCGTTTCTCCTTCCTAAGTCTCGATGGGTAAGGCAAGGGTGGTGTGGGTTGGGGCATAGGCATAGCCTTTGGAATCTCGGGTTCCAATGTTGGTAAAGGGTCGACCGTAGGTGTGGCATGAGCGGTACTTTGTGGGCTTGAAATATGCTCCTTTTCGACCACCACCTCGGGTTCTTCCTCAATTTCCTCCACCGTTGGAGTAATTGGTTGAGGAGTCGGTTCTTTAAGTGTCTTACCACTTCGTGTGGTAATCACTTTCATCTCTCCCTTCGGGTTTGAAACGGTGTTACTAGGTAGACCACTTGAAGTAGAGGCTTTGTTTCCCATGACGGCTTCTAAAATGGCATTAAGCTTAGCATCTTGTTTATTAAACTTCAAATCTTGACTAGCGGCTTTTTGGTCAATTCTTTGTTCAAGCATAGCATGACTTTGTTCAATCTTATTGTTTTGACCTCTAATTTGATTAGCAAAATCATTTTTCAACTCATTTCTCATGTTTAGATTTTCCTTCACAAAATTAGCTAACTCCTTGGTGTTTTTAGCCGTGTCCCTAGCTTGACTAGCCAATTGCTCTTGAATGTTTTCCAAAATCTTATCATTTGCCGTAGCGTAATTCAAAAAGTCCATTGGAAGTTCTTTAGTGTAAACATTTTGAAGACCTTGACTCGTGTTTTGAAAATTACGGTTTTGATTTTGATTTTGCAATTGGCTACTACTTCCTTGATTCCCATAGTTGTTATTACCCTTGAAATTGTTCCTTTGATTGCTTTGGTATCCAACTTGATTGTTTCGATAATTGTTAGCATTTTGATTTGGTGGAAAACCCGGTGGAGTCAATTGATTAGTGCGAGGAACTTGACCGTTTTGGTTATAAGTTCTCGCGGCCGCGAAGGCACTCGAAGTGTTACCACCGTTGGTAATGCACTCGGAATAATCGTGAGCTCCACCACAATACATACAAGAAACCTCAACCGCTTTAATCGTAGCGGGAGTGGGTTGTTCACCAACTTTAAATTCAATTAACAATCCTTTCAACTTATCAAAAATCTTGTTCTCCAAATTAGCCTCGATTTGGCAAGCATCAACGGTGTGTGACAATGAAGGCGAAGGCGAAGACGAAGCCTTACGAACACTCGACGTGCTACGAGGACTATACACCTTAGACCTATTCTCAATGATTAACAATGCTTCCTCGACCGTCTTACACAAAAAATTACCACCCGCGGCGGCATTAAGATAATCACGCTCATGATCGTTCAAGCCATTGTAAAACGTGTCAATTTGATGCAAGTCGGAAAAACCATGATGAGGACATTCGTGCAACATTTCCTTAAACCTATTCCAAGCCGTTGAAAAACTCTCATTATACTCTTGTGAAAACTTTGAAATCTCGTTTTTCAAGTGCGTAGTCTTAGAGGGCGGAAAAAATTGGTTCACGAATTTTGAAACGAGATCCTTCCACGTCAATATAGAATTAGGTGGATCTTTCTCTAACCAAATTTTTGCGGGCCCCGCTAAGGAATACGGAAAAAGCATCATCTTAATCGAGTCGTTTGAGACGTCCTTAAACTTGCAAGTGGCGGTGAGACGATTAAATTGGCGAATGTGGTTATGAGGGTTGTCCTTTTCGTCACCTCGAAACTTGTTGTTTTGAATCATGGACAACAAACCCGTCTTAACCTCAAAATTCTCCGCAAGGATAGCGGGAATCACAATCGCTTCTCCATAACCCTTGGTGGGTGCTTGAAGCAACTTCATCATAGTTCTATTAGCCATGGGTTCTTCTTTCACTACAATGGGTTCGTCAACAGGAGACTCCTCACTAGAAGGAGTGATTGATTTGTTTCTTCGTTTACGAGCACGTCTTGCTTTGGAGCGAGTTTGCATAAACGTCACGTACAATAATAAGTGTGAAAACACTTATCCTTTTGCCACTAAAATCAAGGAAAAACAAGACCTAATCATGTGTTTTATATCGTAAAATTCGGAATTACGCGTGGTTTTGTGTTCTTGTGTTAAAATAGGTACAAATGATCAAAAGGAAAGAAAATACGGGATTTCACGGTCAAAAGTTGAAGAAAGGTCCAAAAAGAGACGAAGACAAAGTCAAAAGACCTAAAGTGTGCCCAAGTTCACGAAAACCGGCTTAAACCGACACGGGATTGAAGAAAAGATCGAGAAAGCCGAAATCAAGTTCATTTTTAGAGGATTAAATATTTTTTGAAGATTTTGGGCTTAATGGGTCCCACATTTGGGTTAACGGGCTCAAAGGCCCATTTATGAGATAAGAGTTTTTATTAAAAACCCATTTACAAACATGAGACGGATTTAGCATATTTTGGGCCAAAGCCCATAACATTTATTAATGGGACAAGTTTGGACGGTTTGGACGGTTTCAAGTGATGGGTTGAAAGCCCATGAGACTAAATCTGGTGGAAGAAAAGAGAGTATTTACTCTTCATTTTTGTCATTCGTTAAAAACAAGAAACAAAAGAAAGAAAAAAAAATAAGACGTGAAGAGAGAAGGGGACAAACACCCAGCCGCCACAAACCCTAGGTAAATTGGGGCTTTCTTATCTGCCCTCAATTGGACTACACGCGCTTCAAATAATTCACTAGTTTTTCGGGATTAAGATGGTGGTCCTCAAATTGGCCGTGACAGCTCATTTTCACCATCCCACAAATGAGATGAAGCCACATAGGCAGAAAACAAGCACATATGCCTGCCACGCTGGTGATCCGAGGAGAGAGGAATCATCTCAGCCGTTTGATCAAGTGAGAAGAAAAGAATAAAGATTTGACGGCCATGATGTTTCTCTGTGCTCAACAAGCATCACTCAACACCTCTCGGGTTCCCTTTATAAACCCCCTTATTCTTCATTTAGGAGGAGTCCGCATTTTTTAAGCTTTTCTTTAATTTTTCAGTTTTTTTTAATAGTAGGAGTAGATTAAATTAGTTTTAATTTTATGCAAATAGATTTTAGGTAAATTGTAATTTCAGTTTTCAGTTTTGTAATGGTTTTGATTAATTAATGAAATTGATTTTTATTATTTTCGTCTTGTTTAATTCCTGTCAAATTTTTATTAATCTGTTAAATTTTTATATCGTTACTGTTCGAATTATTAAATAAAAAAAAAAGAATGAATGGAAGTAATTTTCCTACTGGAAAATTATCATTGTTACTGTTCATCGAGAAGGCTTTTGGTACTTGTGGGTTTGGAGCCGAGATGATGATGATGATAATTTAAGGTGATGTTGATGCAGTTTGTTAAGACGGCTCAGCGCCTCGTCTTCGTCACAACGGTTTCTCCCAAATGGTTCTAATCTCCTTTCCCTTTTATTTATATGTTAAGTTTTAAATTGAGTTTCTAATTGGTTTTGAAGTCTGTTTAATCTGCTTTAGGAATTAAGGTATTTAGATTAGGTTGATAATACTTTAGTTGTTTGGTTCGAGTGATGAACGAATCTGCTTATTTTTTTTAAGTTGCTATTTGAGAACTTTTTTTAATGCTTTTTCTGTTTAATCTTCAGTTTGGTTTAAATCTGCTTCTTATTGATAGGTTAATGTTTCTGCATAGATTCTTAGTTTTTATGTTACTGTTTTCATTCTTATTTGGTTTTCGTTTGGATTTGCTTATCTAAGTTCTGCTTATTAGCTTTTATGCTTATTTGTTATTAGTGTAGATTGGCTTATTTGATCTTTATTTTACATTTATATTGGGTGCTTATTTGTGATTATAGCTTATTAGTTTATTTGTTTACTGCTTATTTACTGCTAATTTGGTTGTATTTGTTTTCAGCTTATTTGTTTCAACTTATTTGATTTTCTTGCTTATTTAGTAAAATGCTTATTTGCCTTATTTTAATTTTCTTATAGCTTTTTAAATTGCTGATTTTGTATTTTGGTTCATACTGTTTGAAAACTACTGAGAGAACAAACAGACATGTCTGATTGTTTAAAATCCAAATATTCAAAATTCCAAAAATAAATATTAATTAGCAAAAATGTTGTCTGGCCTGGGGATCGAACCCCAAACCTCTAGCATCTCTAACCAACGCTTCAACCACTTGCTCTAGGCTTACTTTTGTGTTCGATTTCCTTTTATCCTATTAATATAGGTATTTAATTCCTGACTGTTTTTATTTTAAAGCAATGTTTTTAGTTTTATAAATTTTAATTAGAAGTTTTACTTAATTAATTTCTTTAATTCAGTTTTAAAAATAAAAAGATAAAAATACTTCTTTTATTTAAATTACTTTTGCCATTAGATTTACATTAGTTTTCATTTTATTAGTTTTTTTTTAAAATAGCTTTCTTTAAAATAGATTTTAGATATAAAAAGTTTTTATTAAATAGTTTTATTTTTAAAATAGATTTTTAATTTAGTTTATTTCAATTAATTAAGTTTTATTTTTGAAATAGATTTCTTTTCTAGTTTTAAAAAAAAATATTTAGTTTAAATTTAATTAAGTTTTCAATCTAGGTTTGTTTAAAGTTTAAAAAGATTTTATTATTTAAATAGTTTAGTTTAATATAGTTTTCTTTTAATTAAATAGCAATTAGTTTAAAATTCCAATTTTTTATTTACCAAAAACAAAGTTAAGTCGTAACGTTAATTGGCAATCAATTCGAGTCGAGTCGAGGAAAACGAACTTAATTGCATTAAAAAGGACTTTAAAAATCCTAGTATCAAATGGCGCCGCTGCCGCTTCGCTCGTACGATTGACGATTTTTCGTGAAGACGTTTGGATTTTGGGATCCGTTCTTCTTGAACGTTAATTTTCTTGCACAAAAAATCAAAAATACAAAAAAATCAAAAACTTTAAAATACAAAAAAAATTAAAAACCACAAAAGCAAATTCTTTCCTAAGATTTGCAACAAAAAAAAAATTCAAAAAATCCAAACGTAATACGTTTTCCTAAACGTATTACACCAAAAATATTACGTATTTGTGTTAATTTTTTATTTCGATTTCTTTCGATTTTTATTGTAAATATATATTTTTCTAAAAAAAAAATACAAAAAGATTTTTCTTTTATTATAATATATTACATAGTATAATAATTATTGTTATTTTCGATTTCTTTCGACACTACCATGGATAATCGTCCGATTTGGGAAATCTTGCAAGAAGAGCGTTATAAGATTATGTCCGAGGAGTGTTCGACTTGTGGTGGGCCTCATGCTTTTTTTAATTGTGACAAAACTTATGAGGAGGTTTATAATAATGAGGAAAGTATGTGTTATGATACTAATACTTATTTTGGCTCCCCTAGTTTTTCTACAACTAGTGACCCACCACAATATGATCAACGGTTTTATGGGGAATTTCAAAATCAAGGGTTTTCAAATAATGAAGGTTTTCCAAATGACGGCAATTTTCAAAACTTTAATCAAATGGACATGCACAACCCTCAAATGGACTTGATTTTACAAAAATTGACCGAACATGAGAAAATCATGGAAGAAATGCTAGAATCTACTAGACAAATGCAAGAGTCCACCGATAGGAAATTCATGCTCATTTTAGAAACCTATCAAGATCAATTTGATTTTGAGCCGTCTTTGAGTGATGATATTGAGGCTAACACCACTACTAGTAGTGATGTTCCCACTGTGGACCCTTCCATCTCTCCGCCAATAAAGGAGAGACAAGGCCCAGAGACTATCATGAGTTTTACTCACCCTCCGGTGTTGACACCCACGGATACTATTAGCTCTCCTCTTTCCTCACCTATTGAGGAAATTCCCGAGATTATTCTTGAGCCTTCATTTCCCGTTGATGACCCCATTTCTTTTATACCTCCTTCACCTACCCCTTCAAATGACTTTATGCTTTCTTCAAACCCTCTTAGCGAGACATGTTTTGAGAAACCAATTTTTGAGGAGTATGAGTGCATAGAATAAGAACCCACAAGTTATCCTACACCTAAGGAGTTTGTAGATAGGGACGAGTTATCTTGTGATTCCGACTACATTTTTAATTATTCCTCGGGATCGGATGAGGATGATTCGCCTATTTTACCAAGACCGACTTTTGAAAACCATGATACTAATGATTTATCGGATTCTTTACTCCTTAGTGATGACTTTTATACCCCGAGTATCGAGAAATTCCATCACGAGGATGCTTTTTATGATCCCGTGTTATTGGATTTCTCGCATGAGCTTAATTGTGATCATGGTATTGATGAGAAGGCAAATGGTGTTTTAAAACTTGATATTGAAATTGATTTTGAGAACTCGGATTTTGATAAATTCACATTTGCCTCTTCGCCAATTACTTCTGATTCTACCATCGATTCTCATCCAATTCTCGAGGAGTTACCTAATAAACACTCCTCTAATGAGAATTACGTTTACCACATTCGTGAGGATTTAACTTATCAACAAATCCCACAAATGAATGATGGTTTCGTACTTGATCGTGATCTCTTCGAGAGAATTTCTAAAATCCTAAATGAGGGGAGCGACAAACCTTTGTTTGACGAGCCTATCTATGATGAAGAAATCGAAGAGATTCACGTTCATGAGGATGAATGCTTTGACCCGGGAGGTGACATTGACCATTCTTTGATTAATACCTTTACGGCTTTTCCCACCCCACCTCCCACGGATCATGACCTCACATACTTCTCGTATGTTGAGCGGACTTTTCTCCCTTTCATGACTTATCCTCCTGCCTCTCATTTATTATGTTCCTCCGGGACCGAGGATAAGATTTTTGATCCCGGTATAAGTTTCGAGGCTTCCCCATGGACCATTTAATTTGGGGTCGAGTCAGGCTCGTGACTCGGTTATCAAAAACAAGCGCTTCTCGGGAGGCAACCCGATTATCTATCTTTTATCTATTTTTTACAATAAGTGTAGGGGGAGCCGTGTAGGTTGTTTGTTGTGATTGTGCAGGGACATGTGCTTTGATGATCCACTTTTGGTGCTTTTGACACGACCCGTGTTCCCGTGTTACCCATGTACCCGGTTCCTTCGATAAGTTTTTGCTATTGTGATTCAATCTTGTACATAAATAAAACAAATAAATGTAATCACTTTAGTTGTCCCTTCCTTAGCTCGATTTTAAACAACGTACTCAATGTCCTAAGTGTAGGGGAGTTTATTCTCCCACATGCTTAAACATTGAGGACAATGTTTATATTAAGTGTAGGGGGATTTCTATCGAATTTTAGTGGCCTTTTCCATGAATTTGACCCCATTTTAACCGAAATTTTAAAATTTTCAACGTTTTTCAAATTTTTGATCTATTTTTAGCCTAGTAGTATTTTTATTTATTTTCTTTCCTTTTATTATCACATCGTAATAATTTCCATTTCAAGAATAAAGTTAAAATGAAATAAATAAATAAAATGGTTTTAACAAGTTTAGATATCTTTGATATATTAGGCCCGTCGTGAATATTTTGACTCAACCCGAGTTTACTTATCTAAGTTTACTCTAGCTAGTATCCTTAACCATATGGACCTTAATTGGTTTATTAGGCTAAGCATCCACGAGTCTCATTCCTTGAGATTTTAAATTGTGGAGAACGAGAGATGATAGAGTTAATTATAAGTTTGGTATTCTTTCATTAACTTATGTGAGTTAGTTATGAGCTTTTTCTCCCATCACTTGTTAATAAATATATTTGCAATAAATAAGGTTGTACGATTTAAAAGGTTACCTAGCTTCTAGCACAAGATCGTTTAAAAGTTGCTCGGTATTAATTAGAGTTCATAGCCAAGGCATAACTTATTGAAACGGGACGCGAAGATTGGCTTATCCAAAAAGGCCCTAACAAGGCATGAGGATACCCGAGTCCAAAAAGGCCCTCACAAGGCATGAGGATTCACTTTTTGCTAAAGATCCTAAGATGATGTGAAGATCATTAATCCAAATCAATATGAAGGATCAAGACACACGACGAGAAGCAATTACTCCCCTAAAGATCATGGAGAAGTCTATCCAAAAAGACCCTAACAAGGTATGAGGATAAATAGATCCAAGTCCGAAAAGGAGGCGGATCGTTGTATATCAAAATCCTAAATAAAGAAGAGGATAAATGAAGAAGTCGTGGTCAACGTTTGAAGCATCTTTCACTCCTTATGAAGATGTATACCAAAATGAAGAGAAGACCATAATTTCAAGATCGTCTCTCAAGATTTGAAGTTTGAAGTACAAGGCAAATATCGGTCCGAGAAAGGTCTCAAATCGTGAAACGAGTTATGCCAAGATATGAACTTTATGAGGTTTCGAGAAGCCGTTTTAAAAGATTTTGTCCTTTAGCTAACTATTGATTAAATCGTCCCACTTTATTTTCGGCCTTAATAAATTATCGAAATAAGTCAAAAATGCATCCTCGTGATCATTCAAGACAAAAATAAAATACAAGAGATACACCGTAGGAATAAGGGAGTCTAAGTGAATAATTAAACCGCATGAGTAAGTGTTAGTTGTGCTAACTTGTAATAACAATGATCTCGTTTTTGAGCTTGGTATGGGGAACGTGAAACTTGAGGGTGATTTATATTCATGACACCAAAGCCCTAATCTAAGTCTTAGATTTCTTTACGAGTTTCTTCCATCAAATAATTTCCAAGTTAAATAATTGTTATAACTTTTGTCTCCTTTTAAGTTCTTATCTTTTTATCGTATTAGTAGTGGTAATAATAATAAAGGCCGAGATGGATGGATTATGAGAAAAATGTAATGCTTTAAAACTATGCATTGCATGGGGTCATTGCAATGGTCAAGTGTAGGGGATTTAATAAGTGTGAAAACACTTATCCTTTTGCCACTAAAATCAAGGAAAAACAAGACTTAATCATGTGTTTTATATCGTAAAATTCAGAATTACGCGTGGTTTTGTGTTCTTGTGTTAAAATAGGTACAAATGATCAAAAGGAAAGAAAACACGGGATTTCATGGTCAAAAGTTGAAGAAAGGTCCAAAAAGAGACGAAGACAAAGTCAAAAGACCTAAAGTGTGCCCAAGTTCACGAAAACCGGCTTAAACCGACACGGGATTAAAGAAAAGATCGAGAAAGCCGAAATCAAGTTCGTTTTTAGAGGATTAAATATTTTTTGAAGATTTTGGGCTTAATGGGTCCCACATTTGGGTTAACGGGCTCAAAGGCCCATTTATGAGATAAGAGTTTTTATTAAAAACCCATTTACAAACATGAGACGGATTTAGCATATTTTGGGCCAAAGCCCATAACATTTATTAATGGGACAAGTTTGGACGGTTTGGACGGTTTCAAGTGATGGGTTGAAAGCCCATGAGACTAAATCCGGTGGAAGAAAAGAGAGTATTTACTCTTCATTTTTGTCATTCGTTAAAAACAAGAAACAAAAGAAAGAAAAAAAATAAGACGTGAAGAGAGAAGGGGACAAACACCCAGCAGCCACAAACCCTAGGTAAATTGGGGCTTTCTTATCTGCCCTCAATTGGACTACACGCGCTTCAAATAATTCACTAGTTTTTCGGGATTAAGATGGTGGTCCTCAAATTGGCCGTGACAGCTCATTTTCACCATCCCACAAATGAGATGAAGCCACATAGGCAGAAAACAAGCACATATGCCTGCCACGCTGGTGATCCGAGGAGAGAGGAATCATCTCAGCCGTTTGCTCAAGTGAGAAGAAAAGAATAAAGATTTGACGGCCATGATGTTTCTCCGTGCTCAACAAGCATCACTCGACACCTCTCGGGTTCCCTTTATAAACCCCCTTATTCTTCATTTAGGAGGAGTCCGCATTTTTTAAGCTTTTCTTTAATTTTTCAGTTTTTTTTAATAGTAGGAGTAGATTAAATTAGTTTTAATTTTATGCAAATAGATTTTAGGTAAATTGTAATTTCAGTTTTCAGTTTTGTAATGGTTTTGATTAATTAATGAAATTGATTTTTATTATTTTCGTCTTGTTTAATTCCTGTCAAATTTTTATTAATCTGTTAAATTTTTATATCGTTACTGTTCGAATTATTAAATAAAAAAAAAGAATGAATGGAAGTAATTTTCCTATTGGAAAATTATCATTGTTATTGTTCATCGAGAAGGCTTTTGGTACTTGTGGGTTTGGAGCCGAGATGATGATGATGATAATTTAAGGTGATGTTGATGCAGTTTGTTAAGACGGCTCAGCGCCTCGTCTTCGTCACAACGGTTTCTCCCAAATGGTTCTAATCTCCTTTCCCTTTTATTTATATGTTAAGTTTTAAATTGAGTTTCTAATTGGTTTTGAAGTCTGTTTAATCTGCTTTAGGAATTAAGGTATTTAGATTAGGTTGATAATACTTTAGTTGTTTGGTTCGAGTGATGAACGAATCTGCTTATTTTTTTTAAGTTGCTATTTGAGAACTTTTTTTTAATGCTTTTTCTGTTTAATCTTCAGTTTGGTTTAAATCTGCTTCTTATTGATAGGTTAATGTTTCTGCATAGATTCTTAGTTTTTATGTTACTGTTTTCATGCTTATTTGGTTTTCGTTTGGATTTGCTTATCTAAGTTCTGCTTATTAGCTTTTATGCTTATTTGCTATTAGTGTAGTTTGGCTTATTTGATCTTTATTTTACATTTATATTGGGTGCTTATTTGTGATTATAGCTTATTAGTTTATTTGTTTACTGCTTATTTACTGCTAATTTGGTTGTATTTGTTTTCAGCTTATTTGTTTCAACTTATTTGATTTTCTTGCTTATTTAGTAAAATGCTTATTTGCCTTATTTTAATTTTCTTATAGCTTTTTAAATTGCTGATTTTGTATTTTGGTTCATACTGTTTGAAAACTACTGAGAGAACAAACAGACATGTCTGATTGTTTAAAATCCAAATATTAAAATTCCAAAAATAAATATTAATTAGCAAAAATGTTGTCTGGCCTGGGGATCGAACCCCAGACCTCTAGCATCTCTAACCAACGCTTCAACCACTTGCTCTAGGCTTACTTTTGTGTTCGATTTCCTTTTATCCTATTAATATAGGTATTTAATTCCTGACAGTTTTTATTTTAAAGCAATGTTTTTAGTTTTATAAATTTTAATTAGAAGTTTTACTTAATTAATTTCTTTAATTCAGTTTTAAAAATAAAAAGATAAAAATACTTCTTTTATTTAAATTACTTTTGCAATTAGATTTACATTAGTTTTCATTTTATTAGTTTTTTTTTTAAAATAGCTTTCTTTAAAATAGATTTTAGATATAAAAAGTTTTTATTAAATAGTTTTATTTTTAAAATAGATTTTTAATTTAGTTTATTTCAATTAATTAAGTTTTATTTTTGAAATAGATTTCTTTTCTAGTTTTTTTTAAAAAAAATTAGTTTAAATTTAATTAAGTTTTCAATCTAGGTTTGTTTAAAGTTTAAAAAGATTTTATTATTTAAATAGTTTAGTTTAATATAGTTTTCTTTTAATTAAATAGCAATTAGTTTAAAATTCCAATTTTTTATTTACCAAAAACAAAGTTAAGTCGTAACGTTAATTGGCAATCAATTCGAGTCGAGTCGAGGAAAACGAACTTAATTGCATTAAAAAGGACTTTAAAAATCCTAGTATCATACAACGAGAAGGTGATCAAAGAAGATTCTTTTTGGTGTTTTTACTTTTTCAATTTTTTTGTGGTTTTTGATTGTTTTTAGCTTTTTTGGATTTTTGGAATGTATTAAGTAGACACAAATCTACAAATCTCCTCCTTAATCAAATCTCTCGATTAAAGAAGCCTCAAGGAATGAAAACGATCACGTGAAGTGAACGCCTTCGATGACTTTAGAACGATGGTGGAACACCAAATCGTTCAAGAGGGTTTAATCAATAGAAACCAAGAAAATATATATGATACTTAGTAATACTTTGGGCGGCAAAACCCTCGATTAGTCAATCTCAAAATACGCACAAGCAAGCGGAGGAAACGAGGCGGCGCGAAGCACTTAAGAGCCTTTTTCCTTTAGGTCGTGAAATACAACCGCCTTATACCCACCTTATAGTTTGTATTTTTCAAAATCGAGCTTCACGAAAGTATTTATCTATTTTTGCCTTTTTCTTTGGTTTGAGATTCGAATACAATGATTGGGTAATGACCTCCCAAGTCAAGGTTGTGATTTCTCACGTATTTGGAGTACTTGTAAATTTATTGTTCTACGTATACAATATAGTAATAGTATTCACAAAAAACGAAAAACCGATAATACGTATTAGTAGAGTGCTACTAATACAAATACTATTATGGCTATATATAAAAACAACAATGGTTCAACCTTTTAATTAATTCAATAATGACTTTTTAATGCTAATTAAAGCCCTAAAAATCACTATTAATTATTGAAAAGTCCTAAAAATATTTGGAAAGTGACAAAACTCCTAATTAAGTGTCCTTAACCTAGGAAAAATGTAAAAACTAAAAAAATCAAACTTCAATTTTTAATAATAAAATAATATTAAAATACTCAAAAAAATTCAAAGTTCATAAAAAAATTCTAAAAAATTACCAAAAATCTAGAATAATGTAACTAAGATAAAAATGCAATTAAAATCTTCTGAAACCTATTTAATAATTTATTATTAAATTTTAAAGTTAGCTAAAAACCCTAAAATCCAATAAAATCAAAAATAAGCTAAATTGAAAACTTAAATAGCTGTAAACCTCAAAAATATGATTTAAAACCTAAAAACTATTTTTTCAGATTTTTAAATTACCTTTTTCTATTTTTAATGACTTTTTAAAATTAAAACTTAAAATAATCCTAGTAAATTAATTAAATAATGGAAAAATAAACTTTTTGGACAGAAAAGTCCTAAAACCTAATGCAAACCTAAGAAAAATGCTAAACAGGAAAAAGCTTAAAGGAATAAGCTTAAAACAGCTTATAAATAAGTTGTTAGCTAAATAAGCCCAAAGACAAACACTCCTTAAATAGATTTTGAAATGAACCTCTAGCAGTCAAAGACCCTAGGGCAGAGATGGTTATGTCGTTTGTGTGTGAGAGGAGTGGCGCAGGTTCGAGTCCTGGCCACGTCCTTTTTGTTTTTTTTTTCTTTTTAAACTTTAAAAACACAAACCAGTACTATAACCTAATTAAAAACACACTTATAATCAAAGAATAAACAAGATTAAGCCTTCAAAAGCCAAAAACGTGCTCAGTTTGTATTGAGTTTCTGATGAACACACAAGTGTTATATTCACTTGTGAAGATTAAATCAAGAGGGCTTGATTTGGTTTTTTGGTGTTGTTTGATTGGACAAATGGCACCCCTACACTCAGTTGGAGTGTAGGGAGTCAATATAGCACAAAAAAACAAGCAAATCACTCAGCCAAAAATCACTCAAATAAGCATTAAAAGTTATTGATCATGCATATAGGTGTCTGAGTGTATTTTGCTGATACACTTGGCACTCAAATGGATTTCAATAGCTAATATCTTGCACACAAGCTCACAAAACAGCATACAAACGATCCACAAACCTTCTATGACTTATAAACTAGCAGCTTATCAAGATTGATGCACAAATAACTCCAAAATCAAGCAGAAAAATGGCATGATTGTTTTAAGGCAATGTGTTCAACTTTTAGCAAGCAAAAGTGTTCAAACTTGTTCAAACTGAAAACCAATCACACTTAACACCTTATAACAACCTAAGAGAAGTGTCTAAACAGGTTTTAGGCTAAATTCAAAGCATTAAACCCTACTATTACCCTAATCCAAACACCCCTTTAAATCTGAAATACAAATTTTCAAACCAAATCTTAACTAAACTTCAACCAAACTGATTTAAACTATCTAAACATGCATACTAACCTTAAATAAGCAATATTCAACACTTAAACAGACAAAAGAACAACTTCAACACAAAATCATGCAAAATCACATAAACTGAATATTTCTTTCAAAACTGAAAAAGGGTCAAGTAAGCTACCTTGTTGGGCCTACATCCAGGCCCAACAGTGACTGAATAGTCACCTCCAAACAAGCCCGGGCTTGTGCAGACTTTTGGTAAGATGATTATGAAGAATTTCTTAACAACAAATGGATAGAATTTGCTCTTGTTTTGAACCTGCTAAGAGAGAAAAAGGGAGACTGTGTAAAAGCTTAAGAGCTTGCCCCTAGCTTATAGATTAAGCTAGAAGAAAGCCTTAGCTTATGGGTAAGATTATGATAAGCTAAAAAATATGACCAAACAAATGGCTTATTTAAGCTTGGGTACCCACTACACCAGAACAAGCCATGGTGTCTTGGACATACACAAGCTCAAACACCATCACACCATCACACCAACACACTTAATCACCATTTTATCAGGTTTTTAATGAAATTTAGATTTGAGAAAAAAAACTTGAAAAGAAAACAGAAACTTGGAAACTTGAAAACCTTTGCTGAAAATTAAACCAAACTCAAACAATTATAGCTTAAATCAACTGAAATGTAAGATGGAACTTGTTTTCATCACCAACTCTTAACTTAGTTTCTCATTCAGAATAAAAAGATTTACAAGGTTGTGAAAACAGGAAAACAAGAACAACTTTCTACTATGTCCTATAAGGCCTTTATATAGAGGCTTACAAATGATTCTAGAACTGATAAGAAGCTAAAACCCTAATGACTTGAACTCCTAACTTTGCCCTTGGACGATTTTGAATTTTCTGTCAAAAATATGCCATGTGAAGATCTTTGTTCTCTAGTGAAGGCCAACTGTTGTGGAGTGATCTACAACGTTCAAATGAGCTTGGGGACCAAGTAGAATGCTTGGAGACGTTGATGGACTGGCTTAGTTTGTCTTCAAGCTCTTGTGTGGGTCAGGGGAAGGTTGGTTTGTCACATGGGGTGAGATTGTGACGTTTTTGGGAGGTGGGAATGGTTTGGGTGAAGATAAATTACCCATCTGGAAGAGTTGGGGTAAAACCCCTTTGAATTAAATAGGTAATTAGGACTGGATTTTTTAGGGTTTATGTGTGGGAGGGAAAGAAGATTAGCAGGTTTAATCTTACTTAACGTTTGAACATTTGTTTCCCACGTGTTTTTGGGTACTAAAACAGATTTAAAAAATGTTTATTAAATAAGGTGGTAGTGGATGGTGAGTTGGCAGGTTTGGTGAGGTGGACGGCTATGAGTGGATGGGAGAGGTGAGGTGGCAAGTTGATTGGTGGTGGTGTAAATGGTTGTCTGGCCAGTTTGGCCCCCCAAGGTTTATATTCTTTTCATTTTGTACAAAACAGCAACAACTTCAATTTTCTTCACAAATAAGTTTCACCAACTTGTCAAATTTGGCAAGACAAGTTTTCAGTCTTTAAACAAGGACTTAAAATGCAATTTCTTCATATTTGAAGGGCTGTTTTTGACATGTCTTCATACTTTAAGGCTTGACTTGTATGTTGACTTCTTGGAGGACCATTATTGACAATTTAGTTTTGTTGAGGGACTAAAATTGCCAATTCTTCAAAGTTAAGGGTCCTTTTGTAATTTTGACAAACTTTAGGGACCAAACATGTAATTATGAAGATACAAGGGTATAAAGTGTCAATTCTTAAAACTTGGAGGACCAATCTTCATAATTCTTCAAATCTTCAAGGGTTGACTTTGGAAAATTCTTCATTAGGGCTTGGTTCATCGTGCGGCTTCGTTTCCCGTGTTCGTTTTTGACTGATTCTTGTGATCTTTTGTCATTTTCTCAATATCCGTACCTAAAATACACAAGCAACAAACACAAGCATATATTTGGGTATTTTGATGATATTTAATGCATTTTAAGCCCTATTTGGACTATGAGACTATGTATAAAAGCAGTCTCATCAACATTCAAGTGTCGAATTATTTGAAGATGATCTCTCAAATGAATTTCAACATTAGCCTTGTTGAAGCACTTGTCCACATGCCGAAATTTCTCAAAGCATTCAAGGAATTGCTTAACAAGAAGGAGAAGCTGATTGAGCTCGCCAACACACGCTTAAATGAAAAATGTTCTGCAGTTATTCTTAAAGAACTTCCGGAAAAACTTGGAGATCCCGGTCGTTTTGTGTTGCCTTGCATTTTTAACAAAACCAAAGAATTTACTGCCCTAGCTGATCTCGGGGCCAGTATTAATCTGATGCCTTTAAGTGTTTGGAAAGCACTATCATTACCCGACCTTACTCCAACAAAGATGACCCTAGAGCTTGCAAATCGTACTCTCGCTTACCCCGTTGGTATTGCCGAAGATGTGTTCATTAAAGTTGGCACCTTTACTTTTCTGGTCGACTTTGTTCTTGTTGATTATGAAATGGACCCTCGTATTCCTTTAATACTTGGTCGGCCATTCTTGAGAACCGGACGAGCTTTAGTTGATGTTGCCGAAGGCGAATTAATTTTAAGGGTCGGGAATGAACAACAAGTGTTCAAAATGGGGAAGCTTACAAGAAAATACTTTGAAAGAGAATCCGCGAATATGATTAATGTGCTCGATGATTTTGTCATCTACAACAGTCCTCTATTCGATTCATGCATTGATAATCCACTTTTTCAAGATGATGTGGATGATTCTCTCTCCAATTTGGAACCTTCGCCCATATATGATTCTCCACCTATCTTTGATGCTTATGATGATGATTATAGCTCAGATACGGATGATTATGATGACTTTACTTCCGAGTATCCCGACATGCCCACGTATGATGATTTCGATGAGGCCGATACTCTTTCGAGTGATTCTTCACATGATGAAGATCCTCCGCCATCACTTAATCCTACTTTGGATGATTACTCATTTGAGGAAGACTTCTCTACTTTTCTCAATACTTACTTCCCTCATGAGAGTGATGCTCCTCCTTTAGATTTTGATGATTATGGTCTTGATCCTACTTTGGATCTGAAGAAAATTCTTTCAAAGGAGAAGCAATCGGACGACACCAACATCCGTAGCACGTATGATTTAACACCTCTTTGTCCACCTTCTGAGGACGAGGTTGTGCATCTTCTTCGCGGATCTTCTTCACATTCTGCTGAGCCTGAGTGCTATTTTCCCCTAAAGGAAAAGGTGTTCGACCCCGGTATCGATATTATTCAGCCATCTCAGTATCCATCTGATGAAATAAAAGGAAAGATATTTGGAACTTTTGAAGATATGCTTGCACCACTTCACCCTTGCTCCCACCGTGCTCCATCTTTGCTTAAGGGAACCTTGCCTATTCTTCTTTGGCTTGCCTTGTTCGCCTTAAGCTTGTGCTATTTGATGGACGAAAACTATGTATTTGATCCCGGTGGATATGTTTCATGCTTCTTCCTATGCTAATCAAGGTCGAGTCAGGCTCACGACTAGGTGAACAAAAATCACGCGCTTCTTGGGAGGCAACCCATGTATCTATCTTTTAGCTTTCTTTATCCTAAGTGTAGGGGAGACCCGTTGGTGTTTGTTATTTACTCTCTTCTACTATTCAGGGATTAGAGCTTCAAAGACACACTCTTGATGACTTTTGACGAACCGTGATTCCGTGTTCTCATCTTCCCGGTTCTATCCTAAACTATTTTCGATTCACTATTTTATATTTCCCAATATTAAAATAGGAATCTCGTTAGTTGTCTTTTCCTTAGCAAGATTTAAACAACGTGCACAATGTCCTAAGTGTAGGGGAGTTTACTCCCACATGCTTAAACATTGAGTACAATGTTTATATTAAGTTTAGGGGGGACTTCTATCGAAGTTAAGTGGTCTTTTCCTTGTATTTGTCCTCATTTTAACCGGAAAATCTATTTTTCGATATTTTTCAAAATTTTTGATCTATTTTGGCCCATTAGTTTTTACCTTGGTATAGTTATTATCTTTCTTTACTAGAATAAATTTTAATAAAGTGGTTTTAATTTTCAAACGTTGTGAATCTTTTGACTCAACCCGAGTTTACTTATCTTAGTTTACTCTAGCTAGTATCCTTAACGTGTTTAAGTCAAGTTTTGCTAGGCTTTTATATAGGGAGCTTTAAAACGCGAAAGTCTTAACTCTCACGGGTTAAGAACAAGAACTTTTCGCAAGTTCCTATAATTGATCCTAGAGAGTTGTTTATCAAGGGAACTTTAAGATGCGATTTTTAAACTTGAAAAAGTCTAAGAATTCGCAAGATCCTATAGATGACTCAAAAACCCAAAACTTTGATTTAATAGGCTAAGCATCCACGAGTCTCATTCCTTGAGATTTTAAACTGTAGAGAACGAGAGATGATTGAGTCAATTATAAGTTTGGTATTCTTTCGTGAATTTATGTGAGTTAATTATAAGCCTATTCTCTCATCGCTTTCTAATAAATTTATCTGCAAATAAATAAGGTTGTACGATTTGAAAAGTTACTTAGCTTCTAGCCCAAGATCGTTTAAAAGTTGCTCAGTATGGATTAGAGTTCATAGCCAAGGCATAACTTATTGAAGCGAGATGCGAAGATTGGCGAGTCCGAAAAGGTCCTAACAAGGCATGAGGGCTACATTTTGATGCTAAAGATCCAAAAGTGATGTGAAGAATCATTTATCGAAAATCAATATGAAGGATCGAGACACACAACGAAAAGCAAAAACTCCCCAAAAGTCATGAAGAAGTCTATCCGAAAAGGCCCTAGCAAGGTATGAGGATAAATAGATCCAAGTCCAAAAAGGAGGCGGATCGTTGTATATCAAAATCCCAAATAAAGATTGGAGAAAAATGAAGAAGTCGTGGTCCCAATATGAAGAATCTCTTAAAACTTCAAGTGAAGAAATTCCTATTATGAAGAGAAGGCCATTATTTCATGAACGTCTCTCAAGATTTGAAGTATGAAGTCGCTGCCAAATATCGGTCCGAGAAAGGTCTCAAATCGTGAAGCAAGTTATGCCAAGATATGAACTTTATGAGGTCCCGAGAAGCTGTTTTAAAAGATTTTGTCCTTTATCTAACTATTGATTAAATCGTCCCACTTTATTTTCAGCCTAAATAACTATCAAAATAAGTCAAACAATACATCCTTGTGATCATTCGAGACAATAATAAAATATAAGAGATACACCTAGGAATAAGGGAGTCTAAGTGAATAATTGGCCCACATGAGTTCGTGTTAGTTTGCTAACTTATAATAACAATGATCTCGTTTTTAAGCTTGGTTTGGAGAAATGAAAACTTGAGGATGATGATTATTCATGACATTTCCAAAACCCAAGGTATGTTTTTGATTTCTTTACTTTGAATGTTTATATTTTTCTATCTCTTTAATAAAGGCCAATATGGATTGATTATGATGGGAAATGTAATCGTGCTTTGTAACTAATGCATTGCATGAGGACATTGCAATGGTCAAGTGTAGGGGATTTGATAGGTGTGTAAACACCCATCCTTTTTACCACTTAATTACAATAATAACCGAGGTAAAACGTGTATTTTATGTCATTTATGTCAGAATTATGCGTGGTTTGTGTTTTTGTTGTGATTTAGGACGAAAATGTGAAAAGTGGAGAAAACACGGGCATTCACGGGCTTTTATCGAAGAAAAAGACGAAAGACGAAGTCAAGAAATCAAGAGTGCAAAAAGAACGGAAGTCCAAGACCACTTCTGAAGATTTATCGAAGAAAAAGTCAAAAGACGGAAGTTTACCAAAAGCCGAAGAACTCAAGTCTAATTTATTGAAGAATTACGAGACGAGTTTAAAGAAATCCCGAGACAAAGTCATTAAAATCAAAAGATTAAGAAGATTAAGGACTTAATGACGTAATTAAGAAAAGAAGAAAGAGGGGAGGAAGCTTCCTAAGCACCTCCCTAATCCTCGTATAAATAGATTAGATTATCATTTCATTTTCTCTTGTTGGCTAATAGTGACAATTAGTTCTTCCACCTTTTAATTACCTTGTCATTTAATTTCATGTCCATTTAAATACATTGTCTTGCACCTTAAATACCTTTAATTTCAAGTAAGTTTTCTTTTTAATTCTTGTCAATCTTTAATTTTCTTGTCAATCTCTTATCTACCTTTCTTTAATCTTTGGTCTTTATGCTTATTTGTTCATGTTCATGTTTTTGAGTTTTTATTTGATTTGATTAAAGTGGGTTTTGATTATTTTGATCATTATTTTTAGTTTTGTTGATTTGGATTGTTTGTTTATGATTAATAGATGTTTATTTATTAGTTTGATTTAATCTTGTGGTTGATTTTGATTAGATTAGATTGGATTCGTGTTATATTTGTTCCTGTGTGTTCTTCGATGTTATTGTTGTTCCTAGGTTATTCCGGATCAAGGAAAGTTGTTCTGAATCAAGGGTTTCAGTAGATTATTCCGAACGAAGATTGTTTGTTGATTATTCCGAATAAAGGGCGTTCATTCGGAATAAGTGACATATTCCGGATCAAGGCCATATTCCGGATCAGCAACATTCCGAGTGAAGGATTTTAGGGATTGTTCATTCGGAACATCAATTGTTCCGAATCAAAGAGTTTATTCGGAATATATTTCGAATCAAGCTGTGTATTCCGAGTGAAGCTGTTCATTCGGAACATTCCGAATCAAGGCAAAGTTCCGAATCAGTGGAGTTCATTCGGAACATTTATTGTTCCGAATCAAGGAGTGTTCATTCGGAACATTTATTGTTCTGAATCAAGACATTGTTCCGGATCAGCAAACATTCCGAACCAAGCCAGACATTCCGAATCAGTGGAAATTCCGAATCGAGCTAACATTCCGAGTGAAGGATTTATTCCGGATAAGTGACATATTCCGAATAAAGAATTTATTCCGGATCAAGGTTTTATTCCGGGTGAACATTTTATTCTGAATCAAGGTTTTGGTAAATATTCCGAGTGAAGAAGAAATTATTCTGAACGAAGGTGACATTCCGGATGAGTGATTTATTCCGAACGAAGGATTATTCCTGATGAGCTGTTTTCAGGTTCTTTTTAATTTCAGTTTTTAACTTTCTGTTTTTAATTCTTTAATTTTCAAGCTTTACTTTTCCCGCCTTTTTCCTTAGTCGCACTTTAAGATTATTTGCCTTAGATTTATTTTAGCCTTGCCTTAGTTTTAAGTTTTAGTTGCGTTTTAAGTTTGCCTTAGATAGATTTAAGTTTGCGTTATTTACTTTTAGTGCCTTTTACTTTTCGTCACGCTTTTAATCTCTCGCCATTTATTTTAAATTAGACTTAGATTTAAATTAACGTCATTTTCATTTACGTCTTTGCACATTTATTTTAAAACAACCAAAAATATTCTTTTTCACCAAAAACAATTGAGTCGCATTTTGAACCGGAAATCAATTCGTTAAGATACCGAGAAACGAACTTTTCAAACCTAGCAAAATCACTACATTATGCTTACGTTTACATACACCGTTTTTGGTGACAGTCTGACACTTCACGAAATAAATTTATTCTTGAATATTATTTTGGAATTTAAATTTGTGTTGGTTCATAAACTCACAAATTTACGAGAAGAAATTAGGACTTACGAGCATAACTTAACGTCTTTTACGATTAAACCGGAAACCCAAGGTTTACGTATTTACGTTTTTGAACTCTGAGACAATTTTTATTAGATTCGTTTTGTGCCGTTGATTCATAATTTATAAAAACGTTTTTCGTAAAACGACCCGAGGGCACGCAAATCGAGGAAACTAGAATCGAGGAGTACCCGTAAATTATTGGGGATGAGACAAGTTTATACTTGCCCACCCCCAATACATGTGGCATCTACTATACCACCACCACACTTGATGTGGCAAGTTATTAGCAACTTAGGGACACTTGTCCCATAAGTCTTCCAAACTAAACCAAGCTAGTCAAAACCATCTACACTAAACCATTCATTCATTTTCATCCATGCAAAACAACTAAAACTCTCTCTCTTTCTCTCTACTTGCCGTCCACCACCACCATAAAACACCCATATTGATCAAAAGTTAACCATGAAATCATATGTTATTCAAACATATGATGAAGCTCTATTGATTGGTGGTGATTTTAAAATCCAAAGAGAAGGTTTGTTGGTGTCCTAGGGCTGATTTTCCACAAGGTGTTCTTGAAGATTGGTGATCTTGAAGTTGATGTTGGTGTACCACAAGTTTTGTCATCAAAAGTGAAGCTTTGATCTTAACTTTCATAATCTTGGTGGTAACAAGATCATCCTTCCCATTTTCTTGTTATTTTTGTAAATGTAAATTGTATTTTCTTTTTTGATTTATATGTATATGATGATATATGATGATAAAAGTATTGTTTGGGGATCATGTGTTGATAACCTTGGATAAAAAGATTGAAAACTATATGTAAAAGTGGTAAAATCTTGCTTAAATAAGTAGGCTGTATAAAAACAGTAAAAAACCTTATGTTAAACTGATAAAATGGGATATATGAATTAATATACAGTAAGTTATAAGACTTGTACACATGTGAGAGTTGGCCATACAATGGAATCTTTATAGTGAGTGAGATATGGTCAAAACAATATTGAAGTACAAATCTGAGTAGTCTGTTTTGTATGGACTATTAGGGACATTTAGAATTGGATTGAGCAGTATCTAAAACTAAGTTAATTGTAGCACATATCATGTAGTTTATGGTGTCCAAAAATGAGCTTCTATCTCCTTGCAGAACTCAAGATACGGTAAAAATGTTGAAAGTAAAAATAATAATCAGATTTGTAAAATAAAGTATATAGTATAATATTAGTACTCAAGTCAATATAATATGAAAAGTATATCTAAAAACCTACTAACTTATATATTACATATAAATAAGTATTTACTTTGATAAATAAAAGTAACATTTTATAAAAATGACAATTTGATAAGTTTATAAGTTATAAAACTATAAACATAAGTTTTACGTCTTTTCGGCTAAAACCAATAAATTAGCATTTTCGTCAATTAAAACTTAGATGGTCGGACCCGTCTAATGTAAACTTTTTATAACTCATATACTGATGTATAAGTATATTTGACAAGTAAAAACCGATAAAACTCGAGCTTTATAACATATGGACATTAACGGGCCAAAGTAGCCTTAATGGACTATTAACCCAACAAGTTTGGCTAAACACTAATGGACTTACTCTTTGGGCTTAACCCACTTAGGCCTAACATGTAAGTATAGGGCTGATGTTAAAAGAATAATTGGACTAATATAATGTAATGGGCTTATAATGAGCTTATTGGGCCTTGACAAGTAAAGAAGTTAAACTAGTGAAACTAGTATGAAAATTTACCAACACATGACACTATAATGAGTAAATAAAGATGTACAATCCCACTTAATCATCATCATATTTATAAAAATCATCATATATATACATAGTTATTGTTTTTATAAAGTCATTGGACAAGAGTCTAAGACGAATATTATTTGTCTAGGTTTCCATGATTGAAGCACGTACCGTACATCCAAATCGCCGATAACCGCCTTTCCCAATCAACGTGAGTTCATAGCCTCGCACTCTTTTAAATGTTTTTATGAAATGTTTTATAAACCCGCGAGGGAGATAACATGTTAGTTTTGATAAAAAATAGGACACTAGTTGTCCCGATTGTTTGTTTATTGATTTGGACCCAAATGATTGTATGACCCAATGAAAGATTATATGACCCGATGTATGAAATAAAATGGATTATTGAAGTTAGGTTATGTCACTAAAAGTCCCATTAGCATGAATTATGAACTACCGGGATTTGGTAGACGCTTATGCATATAATAGTACTATTTGGGGAAGATCACCCCAGTTCGCGCCTTGACGGTTGATCCCCGTCGTGCCACATCGATTGGTAAGCGAATTTATGTATGAGAATATTTATACAAGCGTGATTATTGTGACGACACGCTGTTTTAGATGGGCAAATGAGTTTCGGGTTAGCTACCCGTTGTTTGTTATAGTAAGGTAGCAATGTCAGGCGGCTTATAATAATCCAAATAACGAAAATACTGCTATACGCATTGAATTACGATATTGCTTGACTAGCAATACGGGGTCTTATTATTGATATTATGTTCGTGTTTTGGTTTTACATAACCATTTTCTTATAACGGTATTTATTAACTCAATACAACGTTATAAAACGTATTATATGATGTTTTTATGACAATGGTTCGTATAATGGTTTTAAAGGCTGAAGCCTATATTATGATTTATGACTAAGAGTGGTATAAAATGTCTTTGGCCTTTTTTATGGCCTACTACAAAGATTTGTACAAAATGATTTTCGGTAATAAATATATATCGATGATATATTAATGGTTTTCATTAAACTCCATGAATTCACTCGGCGTTTTCGCTGACCTTTTCTTTTAACATGTTTTATCTCATGTACTTGAAGGTAATTCTCGGGAAGACGACAAGAATTCATGGTCCCCACTTAAATAACAAATTTCCATTCAAATGTTTTGTAATATTGTATGAAATGCTTTGACTTGGGACCTATGTAAATTGATATTTATGAATGGAAAAATGCTTTATTATTAAACGACGCGATTTTTATGCGTCGTCTATGATTTGAGTAATGTGTTATCCCGTAACACTAACGACTCTTCCGCTGAACTAAAGTATGAGTATTTGGGGGTGTTACAGTGTGTGTGCAATACACCCCAATTTACATTTTGGTACATTTGGTCTGATCCACCTGTGTACACTTATGATTATGTGGCTCTATGTGATACTATGTGCTTAGGTCTAATCATGTATCATGGTTAGGCATTATGTGGCCTCGTGGACATTCTTTTTATTTGTTTGTTCCTGTTCAAATATCTCTTACTCCTTCACTCCTATATACATCATGTGACATTTGATTTGCAGAGATCCGTTATATCTCTTTTGTTCCTTTTGTTATATATATATTATATTTATTCACTAAGCGTTATCTCAGCCGAATTTTCTTTTCTTGCAGCAAACATTAAGCAGAAAACTGGGAGTGAGAGTGTGAGATTAGAGCTTATCATTAGAGTCACCCTTGTGTTTTAATTAATGTTTTGAAGACATCTTATATGTTTGAAATTTACATTTTGGACCCTCGTATTTGAGATTTTTTACTCTTTTGGAGAGTACTTTGTTTGGATTTTATATTTAAACAACAAGACTCCCGCTTGCATTTTTAATATATGTGTATCTGATATGTCTCCATAATATGATACTTGTCTCTTTATCACCAAACACTCTTTATGAGATTAGGGTTCATGGATTCGTCTTTTTCATAGCATAGACATTGTAGCGGTCAATAGCAATAAACCTCAAGAAAAGAAGAATGGAAAAGTGTGGATATGGTTTAGGTTCAGATTAGTGACGATGTTAAGTCTCAAAACTTCCAAGCACATCATCTTTCTGATTTGCAAATTATGTTAGAGAGAGATGATATGAGATGAGTTTTATCTAGATGGTAGAGAAAGAGGGTGAGTGAGGCAGGAAAAAAGGAGTGGGAGGAAGATGCGGTGGATGGGTGAATTTTGTGAAGAAATTTGTGTACGATGAGTGAGAGAGGTGTTTTTACCGTAGAAAATTATGACGAGTGAGTTTTCTATAATTTCTCGGGGTTTTAGTAAATGGATAATGGATAATAAGAAAAATAAAAAAATAAAGGTATGAAAATCAATTTGAAATTAATTTTTGTTTGTAAGTGAAATTAGAATTGAACTTAGGTTTAAGATTTGTTTAAAAAAGTAGAGAGAGAAAATTAAATATTATTCTATAAAATATTATATTATATAAACTAGTTATAATACCTGTGTACGCACAAGTTTTTTCCTAAAATCTTTTACTCATACATTTTTGTTGATTACATGAAAAAATAACTTAACTTGTTTTAAATGTTCTTACTTGTTAGATTAAAAAATTAAAGCATTTTTTATTTTTTTTCGGCCAGAGTCAGGTAATGGTTTGATTGTGCTGGCAGTAAAATGAAGCTATGCGTGAGGTATCCTTTTATATCTTCACGTAATTTATAACGCAATAAAATCTAATATGAAGCACTAAACTTGTATACATTCTTTCTTCTTTTCCATGCCACTTAACGAATTTCATTTAATTATTATTAATTCAATCAACTATAGCATATTTCATGAACTAAAATCATTGCATAAATCTAAATTTTTTATTCGACTTTCAACCCATTTAACTAGTTAACAGCTCTTTAATGTTAACCATGCAACCCGTTATTGTGCTTCTTACTTGATGGTTACAAAAATAAAACGGTTTTCCAGTAGTGATCCTCAACTGAACAACAATCTGGTTAATGGCCACTCTAACCCAGCCAACTGAGCATGATTGAAAGCAAGAGCATGATCATTGCCATAGCGAACCTGTTGTCCCATGTTATTAGATGATTAATGATAGAATATAGATGAAAAGAATAAAGATTTTACAGAGAAAAAGTAGTGAGAGAAAGTAAAGAGAAGATGGAGAACTAGGTGATATTAGATTAGAAGAATGAAAAATACAAATGAACAATCCACCCTTCTTAACATGCTAGGAAGGGCCTTATATAGCCGGGCTTACATGTAACCATAATGGGCTATATTGTTTGGACCGGGCTTGTCTTTTGGGCTTTAAGTAGCTTAAATCCAAGCCCGTGAACCACGACTATTTAACTAACTATTACAACGTTCTAATAAATATTACAATAATAAACTATGACCGAACATTCTTGTTTGACTCAATATTTTGAGGCTAACAATCTCCCCCAATGTGAGGTCATTCCTCTTCGATATTTGGAGTTCAATGGAGATTATGAATTTCGTCATACATGAGTCTTGAACGTGTAATAGTAGTGTTGTTCCTTCATGCTGTGATCTTTGAGCCTTTGTCGTTGTCTTTCGACTTTGTCTTTTATCTTGAGATCTTCAAATTATCCTTGACTTGTCTTTGCCATCTTTCGATCTTGTGTCGTTATCCACATGCTCATACATTGCATAATCTTGAAATCTTGCTAACAATCTCCTTTGAAGAGATGTCATTCCTCTATATTAATTGATAAGGAAGATTTTGATCATCAGAGTTACGAAAGTCTTTAGCTTTCTTTATTGTTGAATGTCTTTGGGTATGAGAATGTGGTTTTGAATCTTCGACTTTGCTGAGTACACCGTAACGTCACCTTCTCGAGACAAAAATTAGACACGGACTGAATGGCTTTGACATTCGTCCTAAATCGGTAGCGTTTTACCTCCAGTCGGTGAAGACCGTTACACGATATTAAATATCGTACCTGTGATTAGGTAGATTCAATTAAGAATCTTCTTGACAGGGTTTCGCGGTTGTACTAGCCGTTCTCTTTACTCGACCGTCTCAAAGCAAGATTGTGAACATAAAGAGTGAATCAATTGGATAAATATCCGCTTGATTAAAGTCGTCAATTCAAATTCCTGGAACAAGTTTGATTCATTAAGAATCTTACCATTGTTGCTTTCCAGTTGACACAAGCTTGATTCATAAGAATCTCACAAGTCACCTACCGTACGCTGTTTGATGTTGACGCTAGAAGGATTTCCATTCGTCACTATGAATATTAATGAATATCACTCTGAATGTTCTGGCAAGACCATAAAGATATTGCGTAGAAACCTGAAACGAGTTTGAATCAATTCAGAATCAAATCACTGTTGCTTTTCAGTTTTACACATGTTCAATTCATAAAGAATCTTGCATATGACCTACCGCAGTGTTGTTTAATGTTAACACTGGAAGGATTTTCACTCATCATTGTGAATACTAAGTAGTATCACTCTAAGTTTTCTAGCAATATCACAAGGATATAGCGTAGGACTCTCTTGATCTTCATCTATGTGTCCTAACGAGATTTGATTGATCTCTTGGCTCTAGACTTGATATGTGCACTTTTAGTGGTCGGAGGCTGGAGTAGATGCCACCTATTCAATATCAACTATCTTGGAGTGAGAAAGTCAATAGAAGTCGTGTTGATCTCCGTGACAATAAAAAAAACTTCTTTTGAGAGAAGCCTGAGTTAGCTGGGGAGGGGTTGTGTATTACATCACTGGGTCCATGATGTGTTGTCTTCATGATGTGTTAACCCGGTTTCTGCCTAAGTTGTATGGAGGGCTTCTTTGTTTACACCCTTTATCCTTACATTTCTTTTTCATTCTTCAACCCCTTCAATGCTTACCAAGACATCATTACTAGCACCTTGTTGTGATTGTTCCAGTGCTAGCATCAGTACTTAGTCGGCATTCAGCTACGTTCACATTCTACTCCATCTTTTCTAAGGACTTCTAATAATCTATTGGATTGTCCTTGGGAAGATTCCTCCGGTTCTGGTTGGATCATAGGACTTAAACCTAACCACCCTTTTGACACCAATAACGTCGTGAATTAAAGATTTGGGTATTTGATCGTAACCATGAAAACCACTTTAAATTCTAACAAAGTGTTTGAAAAACATTTAACACCTTGCTAGTTTTGTCGTTTCAGAAATGCTCCCCTTCACATGTGCATCGATAATTGAAAGTGTTTCGCACATGTAGGTAAGAGCTAAAGTGCTTGAGTCTTATATAAGATCACATTTTAATCACATTTTCTCCCCTATCTCTAATATATAAAATCTTTTGATATTAGAGATATCAAATTTGATTAAAATATATTTTTAAAAATAGTCTTGAAAATCTCAGGGAGAAAGATGTGTTAATCTTTTGCATGAAGTTGAAATGCTCCCCCTCAAAAATTAATCCAATGGAATTGTCATTACGAGGATATGATCCACATTAAACTTTTGAGGATAGCAGTTGTTGAACACACAATTTTTGAAAGATTTTGAATATCATTGAGAAATTCTTGAAAAAATTATGTTCAACGCTTTTTGAAAAATCAATTCTTTTTAGCGAAAAGGTTTTTCTAAAGCATAAACTTGAGTTCATAGACTTTGAATGTCTTGACGAATCCACTCAAGTGTAAGAAGATTTAACTTCTTTTGCTAAGGGTAAGGGCACGAAAGCGTACACTCCCCCGTGAATTTAGATCTGGGTTGTAATCTGGAAGTGATTACAAGCCATTGTGTTGAGCTCAAAATGTTGAATGTTTTGTGACTAGCTCAACCCAAGATAGATTGCTCTACCCGTTGTTGGAAAAATTGTCCAAAATAGACATTTTCCTTTATTGAAAGATATAAATGACATGTTTTGAAAAATATTTACAACTTTCATTCGAGCTTTATGTACACACCCGTGTCGTTATTGAGCGACATTTCTAGGTACGTCCATATTATCGATACTGAAAGACATGTCGAGAAGAATATTTTTGGTTTTTCAAAGATTTTTTAATTTTGTATTTTGCTTTTTCATTATATTTACAAGTAGATGTTTGATAGATGAATCAAGCAGGCTTCTTTGCCAGAATCTCTAGTTCTGCTGGAGTCAAACATCTCATACCAATTTGCCTAACTAGATACTCAAACCTCTCTTTCGAAAGAGCTTTTGTAAACAAGTCAGCCAATTGGTAATCAGTTCCAACAAAGTATAATTCAACAATACCCTTTTCAACTTGTTCCTTAATGAAGTGATATCTGACATCAATGTGCTTCGTGCAGGAATGTTATACCGGATTGCAAGAGATGGTTATGGCGGACTTTGAGTCATAGTACATAGTTACTTTATCAAAGTGGAAGCCATAATCCGTGAGTTGCGTTCTCATCCAAAGAAATTGAGCACAACACGCAGGTAGACACACAAACTCCGCATCGGCTGATGACAGTGATGTGCAATCCTGCTTCTTGGAAGACCATCCCACAAGCTTATCTTGACCTAGGAATTGTGCACCACCAGAAGTACTTTTACGTGTATCAAGACACTCTGCATGATCAGAATCTGAATAGGCCGTTAGAAAGAAACCGGTTTTCCTCGGATACCAGAGTCCCAAATGAATGGTATTCTTAAGGTACCGAAAGATCCGTTTAACCTCCTTGAGGTGCTTTTCAGTGGGTCGTGATTCATATCGTGCACAATAACACGTGGCATGTGATATATCTGGTCGTCTTGTTGTTAAGTACATGAGGGAGCCGATCATGGAACGATATTTCGTATGATCTATGGCATCTCCCTCCAAATCAACATCTAGGGATGTGGTTGATAATGGTGTCCCAACGGGGTCACATGATGTCATACCATGCTTTTTGATTATCTCTTGACAATACTTAGCTTGGTTAATAAAGATACCACTTGGGGATTGGTGAACTTGAATTCCTAGAAAGAATTTTAGTTCGCCCATCATAGACATTTCAAATTTTTTGTGCATTACTTTTTCAAATCATTTTAAAAGTGGTTTGTAGACCCGAAAATAATGTCATCAACATAAATCTGCACTAGCAAAATGTCATCCCCATATTTATAAGTGAACAAAGTTAGATCAATGGAACCTTTTGAGAAACCTTTGGAGACGAGAAAATTTAAGAGCTCGTCGTACCACGCCCTTGGAGCTTGCTTGAGTCCATAAAGTGCTTTGTGGAGACGATACACCTTGTCAGGATAATGAGGATTGACGAATCCTTCCGGCTGCGTGACATAGACTTCTTCCTTTAAAGGACTGTTAAGAAACACCGTCTTTACGTCCATTTGATAAACGATGAATCCCTTATGTGCAGGATAAGCAAGGAAAATCCTGACCGCTTCCATTCAAGCAACTGGTGCAAATGATTCTTCAAAATCAATACCCTCTTTCTGTCCATACCCTTTAGCCACTAGCCTAGATTTATTCTTGATGATCGTGTTCTCTTCATCCATCTTGTTTTTCCAGATCCATCAAAGATTTAATGGTATTACATCGTATGGTCTGTCAACAAGTTCCCAGACTTTATGTCTTTCAAATTGTTGAAGTTCATCCGTCATTGATTCAATTCAAGCATGATCAGCCATGGCTTCTTTAATGTTTTTCGGTTCAGCTGAACTCACGGCAAGTGCGAACATACAAACATCGCCATCGGTGTTAAGCTGTCGTCTTGTACGAACGGGCTGTGAAGGGTTTCCAATTACTTGAACCAAAGGATGATCTCGGGTCCAATGATGTGTTGAAGGATGTCGTTGATAGAACGTATGCATATTTGACGGATCAACATGGCGAGTAGAAGACTCTCCAGTTTCGTGTACCGGTGTACCGAATGGGTTGATAAATTCGTCTTTGTTAGATAATGCATTGTCTGCTTGATTTGTGTTCTCTGGAGCAATGACAGTAGTTGTGGATGTTGTAGGAGTGATTGTTGATGTGATATTCTGAGGAGGTAAATCTGCAGCAACCCGTGTTGAAGTAGATGAAGTTGTATCCTTTTGTT
>JANFOE010002571.1:0-17401 GCA_025667525.1 Glebionis coronaria | reverse complement strand
TAAGTTTCTTTCGTGAAAGACTTATATGGACAATATTGTACACATTATTAATGCACAATATCTATTATACTATAATTTTAGGCCCTCTAATTGACTGCAAAGGGCACTGAATGTGTTTGGAAGAATATTTGAGTTGCCAGGTGAAAAAAACAGCTATTGACAATTTCATCCAAGGGTTGCTGCAATTGATTTTCAACTTAATGAGATCCTCCATTAATGAGCTACAGGCATGTTAAAAGCCTCCTGATCCGGTATCTTAATCATTATCCAGTTAAAATCTATGCCTCACTATAAAGAGGCTGTGCAATGGTCCATTATCCTTAGTATTGTAACTGCACATCAAAGTAAATACCAAATGTCAAGTAATTTTGTACACAAAGATTTGGCAATGATGTCTGAGCCTAATTCTGTACAACCTGTGGTGAATAGCAAGGCTGCTAGGAGTACCAGTAAAGGTGTGAGTGCCTCCAAAAATGGTGGGGTTGCAAAGCCTGTCTCTAAACGTCCAACCAACAAGAGGACTATAAATGTTTCTGACAATACCCTAGCAATCACAAAAAAAGATGTTGGTAAGGAGGTTGCCACTAATGAAACACATGTAGATGAGCCATTGTATTTAGATCAATTGGAGATGAATACTATTGCCTCTGTTATTGTTATGGTTGGTAGAGTTTGGGATGTCAATGCTATAAAAGGGACTTATTTGAGTACTGATTTTGTACTCTCTGATGCAAAGCTATATTTGCATAATAGATTAAATATTGTTTAAAATAATATGGTTTTCTATGATTATGCTAATGCTTGCATATTCTCAGGGTAATACCATTCTGTTGAGTCTTAGGATCTAGACTCATCTGGGATATCATGATCATGATTGTAACATGCACAGCGGAATCATAAAGAACACAATCATAACCAAGAACAAGGCTTTCACTAATAAATGATTACTATTAATAAGCTTACTAATAAGCTACTAGTCCTGGCGCCTTATAGGCTTAACGCCAGGAGGAACACACACACACCTATGGTTTACATTGTTTGAGAATGAGTGAATAACCATGCGTGCCTAACCCTCTTTATATAATAGAGGTACTAGGGTTACATCACAACCCTAGCTTACTATCTAAGCTAACTATTTGCTAGTAGGTCCTTCTGTCACACCCCCAATTTATCAGAGTAATACAACACAATGGGGTGCGACGGTCATGACTATCACAAGACATAGATACAAAGAACGACTATTTAAAAGCCGTTTAATTTAATTAAAAGCATAAAACTCGTTTCGGAAGCGAATTTACATAAGATCATGATAAAACATTATTTCAAAAGACTTTAACATTGATTCAAATATCCATACACTAGTCACGACCATTTTTATTAAAAATCTCCCATGCATAACCACGTCACTCCTCCGTCTTGATACCTGAGAAAAACATTGCTAAAGCGTCAACACAAAGGTTGGTGAGTTCATAGGTTTAAGTTTAAATAGTGTGATGAACCATAAGATTTTCCATGGCAACCGGCATATAATCTTATAACAAATACAAGATTATAATCAAAAGTATACGTTTTAATCACCTACGCCTAAGCTCGTGACACCGAAATGTTAACCTCAACCAACAAGAAATAATAAGAGCCCGAGCAAATGCCTATCCCGAAGCATTTGTAACACCTCAAATGTAAGTGTACCTAACTTTGGTCACACAACCAACTTAGATAGGGAGGTTAGTCCCGATAGATCTATCCATAACATTCGCGCTTACACAAAGTAATTAACGGTTCACGATAGTGGGCTAAAGCATCTAGGGATATCGCTACTTAGACATCATGAAGGCAAACGTATCAGTTTAAGGCACTTATGTTCATCCGTTAAAAACAAGCAATGTTCTCACCCCAAAATAGTTAAAACAATTAAAAGTGGGGCTATGAAACTCACCTCGATGAAGTAGGTAAATATGATCAACAAGGATAGCACGGAATATCAAGGCACGCAAAACAATGCGCCAACGATCTACTCGTAGCCTAAGTAAAATATCCGTACTTAGGCTAAATACAATAATTAATAACGTACAATGCACTTGGTTGATATCTTATACTTGCTCTTGATTTATAAAATGTTTTCATACATTTTTCATGTTCGTCCATTTTAGTCACGGGGTCGACTTTGGGCTTTATTAACTCGTTATTTATTAGTCTGAAAAATAATCGGGTTCTTGTTATAAAAACTAGGCCACGAGCTCTTCGATATTTGATAAATATCGTATTTTTATGAAGTCTCTAAGTCTAGTAAATAATTATGCAAAGTAGTTCACTCGTAAACAAAAATAAAGAAGTGAAGTTTAATTATCTCCAAGTGCCAAACAAGCATTTTTGAAAATTAATTACGGGTTCGATACTCAACTTCAAGACAAACCGAAAGTTTATTTGAAAACTAGGCCGCATCAAGTTTAATCAGGTGTCTTCAGACTCTCGGGGCATGACTATTTAATTGGTTAAAAAATAGGTGTAAAGTAAAGTGGTCGGCCATATTTTACACACTATAATAGCTTGTCATTATCTTTGTTATGGAATATAGATCATGGTTTTTGGGTTCAAACTTTCTCTTACACGCCTCATCACACGCTCAACTTACTGCTATACATTTTGCTATTTAAATCATGTCCTTTTATTCATACTAGTATACATGCCAACACATACATTAGGACATAATACAATGTTTGCTTTCACACTTGTTTTACTTTCATACTATAATTAGTAAACATTGAAAACCCTTTGTGTACACTAGTTGTTTCACAACCTTAAGGAAATAATAGGGACCTATGTGTTTTAACTTTTTATCATACATGAGCACACATCATACAATTTTTAAGCACATAGCATACATACATAATAACCAAAATGTTTTTGTTTCCTGCAACTTGTCTCCTGCCCACGCAGGCTACTAAAAGAAGTGGTCCTTACTTTGTTCTTACTATCCACAATACATACATAGGCATAAACCATAATCTGTAAGAAAAGAGACGGTTTGCTAAAGGGTTGTTCACTGTTGGCGTATGCTGCCAAGGACAAGGGTACAAGTTATTTGCTTTTAAACTTTATTATACATGCATACATACCTTACCATTGAACAAAGCAAGTGGGTATTTAGGTCCCCAAACATGCATACTTGTAAATAGAAAAGCTGTTATTTGCTTACCCTGTTTCACAGTTGATGCCACGCACCAAAGAGTACATCATGCATCACATATACAGATTCATTCACATAATCAGAACTCGAACATGCATACATAGTGGCTAGTAATAGTCCTATCCTTATTGTTTAATATTCGCATATATATCACAATAACCACATCATTCACATGACATATATATTGTTTACTTCTGATTTCATAAAAATAAACAAGGTATTCGTTTCCTGTTTACTTGAGCATACTCACGAAATACACACATACTGTTTTTATAGGCACATCTTCAAGCATATACAGGACAGACACACACACAAGCTCATACATAAAATCATAACTTACTTTCTTATAATAGTTTGCAGGCACATCACATTGAGTCGTTTTCTTTCTTGTTTTGATAGCACATAAATTCACAAACACTCACTCATTCATCACGCACCCGACATACACATATGTAGTACGTACATGCATACAAGTCATGAACATATAATTATCACACTAGGTTCTCACGCAACTTTGAAATAAACCGAGCTTGTAGACTCGAAAACTTACACTCCAAATCACTTATGTTTTCATGTATATCAAGCATGCATCCTTGTTCTCATATCATATGTTTCATGTAAGGTCAAACCCGTTTCGCCTCATGTTTAGCCTTGAAGGTCTAGTTATTTTGCTAATGGGTTTTGGTCATTAAGAACACCCAACCCTTATTCTTTCGAAGACATGTTTAGTTTACGACATGGCTTAGCTAATCATGTAAACACTCACCAAACCCTAGCCCGTGACTTAGTTTGTATGATCAGTTCTCAAAAGATTTTAGCAAGTGTTTAATATCAACCAAGGTACGTAAGTGATTATAACAAGATATAGGAGGTGCTTACAAATCGTCCTAAGAATGTGATGGAGATGAACCAGAACTAGGATCAACTGTCAACATGTACCCACGTCCTAATCTTCTTGGTGTTTTAGTTTTCTTAAAAAAATCAACCCGAGTGATGTTGTTTACTTGCTGCCGTGAGCTAGTCTCAAAAGAGCTGGGAGGTTTTCTCACTGAGTTTGAGTTTTGAGTGTGGAAGTTTAAGTGACAATAGGTTTAGTATTTATAGGCAAATGAGTGAGGTCAAGGCTAAAGTAAATATAGTTAGGACTTGATTAGGGTTTGGTTGGCTTTCTAGTTTGTTCCTAACCAAAGGAACTAGCATAGGGAAATGGCAAAACTTGGGGAAGGTATAAAGGGGGTCTTGGGTTTGTCGTTGGCAGGAAGAAAGAAGGAAGGAGTACTTTCTTTGATTTACAATGGTCCAAGAGGGATAGGAGGGAACATGATCGTACAAGGTATTAATGGTGGGTAAGGTATAGAGAGATGTTCAAACAAAGACATGAGAATGAAAAACAAAAGAATAAAAACGTGGGCTTGTATTGTGGGAAGGGGGGGTCCGGTTTATGAGTTTAATAGTAAAGAAAAGGTTTTTGTTTTTTTATTTTGGTAAATGTTTATGTGTAGTGTAATTTAGATGGTGGTAGTTTAATAAATGGGAAATTTCTTAAATGGTTCGTAAATATATTGGTTGATATACTTAAACTTTGTATCGGATCCAATCAATCTAAATCACTTTGACATAAATAAATGTCGGCTCCTAGAATAGAAATTCTTATAACGTAATTGAATAGTAGACATTCACATACTATTTGATAGAAATTTCATTCATAAAAATTTAAATTCTTACGAAAAATACGCATAAACAGTCGAGAACAACAACAGGCACACAAGTCTAACCGAAACCATCGCGCTTTACGTAAATTAAATAGATTCTAAATTCACGTTTGTGACATCCGATATCCCTTAAATTTGAGTTTTGTCCTCAAAACTCGCAAGTCCATGTTAATAAACCAAGAGATAATTTGAATTTCTATCTACTTCTCTTGGCGTCCAACTCCTTCGTTTTCCTTAGCTTCTTGCTAATATTAACATTGCTATTAGGGTTAGAATGAATAAAAATTCCTTCCGATTCTATATCGCTCCCTAAGGCTTATACTAGTAAGTCTTTTCTCGTATATTAAATTGTCTCAGGGACGTCGGTTTTGTTAAGTGAGTTTCAATAATTTTTCGCGTCGTTTTACGTATCATCTCCACTTTAAAGGGTCCCGTGTTGTCGTCCTTCGCATAACTGCCTATAATTGTGCTAATAGTAATCTTGAACGGTCCAACGTATCAAGGATTTAACTCCCTTCGTTTTCTTTCTTTTTTTTTTTTTCTTTTTTTTTCCAAAACAAATGACACCTTTATGGTGCAACGTTTAGCATAACGACGTCTCCAACATAAATTTTCCCAAAGTCTTGCGTTTTACAAGGTCTCGCTCGTCTTGATGACGGAGAAAGTATCCATAAGTGATTTACTTATAAGTCTCACGTGGCTATTTTAACTTAAACGGCGATATGGGGATATTTGGCGTTCATAGCGCTAAACAATTATTCTTTTCTTTGGCAAATAACGCGAATTGGGATTTTACTTTGCTAATTTATCTTATTTTTGCGATGACTACTATGAGCATACTCGCGTTTGACCACGATCATACGTAGTTGATCAGGCTACGTACGTCTCGGGTCTAACGGTTCCATCCTCCTTTTCGTCACCAATTGTTTCTTTGAGATATTCGATTAATATAATATTAGTTCATAGTTCATTCATGAAAGAAAAGAATCCAAATTCATAACAAATGCATAACAGACGACGTCCATAGAGAAGTAAAAATACACGACTCCTAATAAGGTTTTGTTTGCCCGCATTGTTAATCACTCAAGCACCACTAGGGCTTGACATGTTTCTCCGTCCTCAATCTGGTTCACCAGGCTTGGGCAGTTCCTTTTGATGTGTCCTGCTTCTCCACATCCATAACATGTCAACTGGGTAGAGGTCCAACAATCTTCTGCTTGGTGACCGATCCTCTTGCAGTTTCCACATCTCTCGGGACAAAGGCCGCGGTGATGAAAGTTGCATTCCACGCAGTATGGTAGGTTTCCAGCATATCCTTTCTTTCTACTTTTACCAGCAACGTACACTCTACCTCGTCTCTTGCTTTGATGTTGTTCCTTAGTTTTCCATTGGTCTTCCTCCCATTGTCTCTTGCTGGTTTTGGCATCCTCTTCTAGTTCTTCGCTTACTTGATTCATTAAGTTGTGAGCCATGGTAATAGCCTCGTGCATATCCACCGGCCTTGATGCCATTACATCTCCCTTGATGCTTTGAGGTAATCCATAAAGGTATCGTTCAATTGTTCGGGTCTCGGTTGAAACCATCTCTGGACAAAGCAGTATCAACTCCTGAAAACGCTGGGTGTAGGCTCCAATCTTTGTTCCTTGAACCTTCAAATTCCATAGTTCATTTTCTAACTTCTGCATCTCACTTCGAGGGCAGTATTTCTTGGTCATCATTTGTTTGAAATCACTCCAAGGGATGGCATGAGCAGTATTGATACCAACCGATCTGATGTAGATATTCCACCAGGTCAGTGCACCATCCAATAGCGTGCTTGAAGCAAACTTTACTCGATCTTTCTCCTCCACATTGCTAACTTCAAACATGGACTCAAGCTTCTCGAACCATCGAGCTAAACCAACAGCGCCCTCAGTGCCCTTGAAATCCCCTTGCATGCAAGCACGAAACTCTTTGTATGTACATGCCCGAGTAGTAGTCGTGGGCCTGTTGGTTTCTCCGTGAGTGCTAGCTCGGTTAGCTTCGATAACCGCGATTGCTTCTGCCACACGCTGAGCAATTAGTTGCTCGAGAGCATCATTGTCGATTGTATTATTGTTGTTCCGAGTCAGGTTAGTTGTAGATCGTCGGGTTCGCACCATTGTTCTAAAGTGGGAAAACGATGACATGTATTAATATAGAAGAGTAATATACGAACGAGTCGGCACGATATATATATATATATATATATATATATATATATATATATATATATATATATATATATATATATATATATATATATATATATATATATATATATATATATATATATATATATATATATATATATATATATATATATATATATATATATATATATATATATATATATATATATATTTTGAAAGGTTTCTAGTTTAAGGGCAGCTTCTAAGTAAAGATCTTAAAAGCATGAGACGATTATCAGGATTCTGAGTCATACAGAACTGTACAGAGGTAGATTGGCACGATGACATTAATCATCTCAGCGTTCGCACACCATTCCAACTAATGGTACTAATGCATCGTCTTAATCCAACGTAAATGAGGTAATCACCTTGTCAGATCATGTAAGTCTTATCCATCCTCGAGGAAATTCACTAAAAATATTAAGCTGCGTTATAACCGGCACTTGACTAAGCCTCGCAACCCAATCAAACAAGAACAGCCTTGAGGTCCAGTCAAGTAATAGTCGTTAAACTTCTTAACATCTTTGGTGAATTTACTCGTCTTTAGATATTACTCACACAATTTAACGATGATTAAACCTACACAAAACTCATCAAATATGTTATACCCTAACTATCAAACTAATCACGCAAGATGTAAATTCATGAGTTTTACCCATCCACAAGAAAACTCATCAAAAACCGTAAGTTGTATAAGGACTGGCACTTAACTTAGTCTCGCAACCCAATCAAACAAGAACAGCCATGAGACCTTGCTAAGCATCATTATACCTCTTAACGTTTTTAATGTTTTGTCTTGGCTTTAGGTTACTCACGACTTATCATCAACCATTACTAAATCTCACCGCGCCCAAGTACTATTTTGGCGTATATTTTTAATTCGGCGTATATCGATATAGGGTAACATAGAAACACACAAGTGTTTAAATAGTTCATAGTAGTCTAGTGGACAGTTTTAACAAAATACATAATAGCATAAGTATGTGTATGTTTTACTCCAAATAATCATGGCACAAACCATCTTTATTCGATTTAAACATGGCACAAACCATCTTAGTTCGATTTAAACATGGCACAAACCATTTTAGTAGTACAACAATCCAAACAAGGATGCTAGATATTTTACTTCAAAATATAAGAGAAATCGTCTTAGTACACATTCCTATAAATACATCTTACATAAAGATCGTTCATACAAGGCAGGAAATACTTAATGTTGATAACACGTAGCAATCAAGTTTAAACTAACATAGCAAATCACATGGAATAATTCAAGTTACAACTTACTTTTATCGAAGACGCGGAGTGAAGTGGTTCTTGGAGATTTTTGAGTTAGTTATAGTCTAGAATTACTTTTCCAACAATTAAATTTTTGACTCACGTTTATAAAAATCATTTTATAAAATAACCTAGTTCTCTATAACTACGGCTCTGATACCAATCTGTCATACCCCCAATTTATCAGAGTAATACAACACAATGGGGTGCGACGGTCATGACTATCACAAGACATAGATACAAAGAACGACTATTAAAAGCCGTTTAATTTAATTAAAAGCATAAAACTCGTTTCGGAAGCGAATTTACATAAGATCATGATAAAACATTATTTCAAAAGACTTTAACATTGATTCAAATATCCATACACTAGTCACGACCATTTTTATTAAAAATATCCCATGCATAACCACGTCACTCCTCCGTCTTGATACCTGAGAAAAACATTGCTAAAGCGTCAACACAAAGGTTGGTGAGTTCATAGGTTTAAGTTTAAATAGTGTGATGAACCATAAGATTTTCCATGGCAACCGGCATATAATCTTATAACAAATACAAGATTATAATCAAAAGTATACGTTTTAATCACCTACGCCTAAGCTCGTGACACCGAAACGTTAACCTCAACCAACAAGAAATAATAAGAGCCCGAGCAAATGCCTATCCCGAAGCATTTGTAACACCTCAAATGTAAGTGTACCTAACTTTGGTCACACAACCAACTTAGATAGGGAGGTTAGTCCCGATAGATCTATCCATAACATTCGCGCTTACACAAAGTAATTAACGGTTCACGATAGTGGGCTAAAGCATCTAGGGATATCGCTACTTAGACATCATGTAGGCAAACATATCAGTTTAAGGCACTTATGTTCATCCGTTAAAAACAAGCAATGTTCTCACCCCAAAATAGTTAAAACAATTAAAAGTGGGGCTATGAAACTCACCTCGATGAAGTAGGTAAATATGATCAACAAGGATAGCACGGAATATCAAGGCAATCAAAACAATGCGCCAACGATCTACTCGTAGCCTAAGTAAAATATCCGTACTTAGGCTAAATACAATAATTAATAACGTACAATGCACTTGGTTGATATCTTATACTTGCTCTTGATTTATAAAATGTTTTCATACATTTTTCATGTTCGTCCATTTTAGTCACGGGGTCGACTTTGGGCTTTATTAACTCGTTATTTATTAGTCTGAAAAATAATCGGGTTCTTGTTATAAAAACTAGGCCGTGAGCTCTTCGATATTTGATAAATATCGTATTTTTATGAAGTCTCTAAGTCTAGTAAATAATTATGCAAAGTAGTTCACTCGTAAACAAAAATAAAGAAGTGAAGTTCAATTATCTCCAAGTGCCAAACAAGCATTTTTGAAAATTAATTGCGGGTTCGATACTCAACTTCAAGACAAACCAAAAGTTGATTTGAAAACTAGGCCGCATCAAGTTTAATCAGGTGTCTTCAGACTCTCGGGGCATGACTATTTAATTGGTTAAAAATAGGTGTAAAGTAAAGTGGTCGGCCATATTTTACACACTATAATAGCTTGTCATTATCTTTGTTATGGAATATAGATCATGGTTTTTGGGTTCAAACTTTCTCTTACACGCCTCATCACACGCTCAACTTACTGCTATACATTTTGCTATTTAAATCATGTCCTTTTATTCATACTAGTATACATGCCAACACATACATTAGGACATAATACAATGTTTGCTTTCACACTTGTTTTACTTTCATACTATAATTAGTAAACATTGAAAACCCTTTGTGTACACTAGTTGTTTCACAACCTTAAGGAAATAATAGGGACCTATGTGTTTTAACTTTTTATCATACATGAGCACACATCATACAATGTTTAAGCACATAGCATACATACATAATAACCAAAATGTTTTTGTTTCCTGCAACTTGTCTCCTGCCCACGCAGGCTACTAAAAGAAGTGGTCCTTACTTTGTTCTTACTATCCACAATACATACATAGGCATAAACCATAATCTGTAAGAAAAGAGACGGTTTGCTAAAGGGTTGTTCACTGTTGGCGTATGCTGCCAAGGACAAGGGTACAAGTTATTTGCTTTTAAACTTTATTATACATGCATACATTCCTTACCATTGAACAAAGCAAGTGGGTATTTAGGTCCCCAAACATGCATACTTGTAAATAGAAAAGCTGTTATTTGCTTTCCCTGTTTCACAGTTGATGCCACGCACCAAAGAGTACATCATGCATCACATATACAGATTCATTCACATAATCAGAACTCGAACATGCATACATAGTGGCTAGTACTAGTCCTATCCTTATTGTTTAATATTCGCATATATATCACAGTAACCACATCATTCACATGACATATATATTGTTTACTTCTGATTTCATAAAAATAAACAAGGTATTCGTTTCCTGTTTACTTGAGCATACTCACGAAATACACACATACTGTTTTTATAGGCACATCTTCAAGCATATACAGGACAGACACACACACAAGCTCATACATAAAATCATAACTTACTTTCTTATAATAGTTTGCAGGCACATCACATTGAGTCGTTTTCTTTCTTGTTTTGATAGCACATAAATTCACAAACACTCACTCATTCATCACGCACCCGACATACACATATGTAGTACGTACATGCATACAAGTCATGAACATATAATTATCACACTAGGTTCTCACGCAACTTTGAAATAAACCGAGCTTGTAGACTCGAAAACTTACACTCCAAATCACTTATGTTTTCATGTATATCAAGCATGCATCCTTGTTCTCATATCATATGTTTCATGAAAGGTCAAACCCGTTTCGCCTCATGTTTAGCCTTGAAGGTCTAGTTATTTTGCTAATGGGTTTTGGTCATTAAGAACACCCAACCCTTATTCTTTCGAAGACATGTTTAGTTTACGACATGGCTTAGCTAATCATGTAAACACTCACCAAACCCTAGCCCGTGACTTAGTTTGTATGATCAGTTCTCAAAAGATTTTAGCAAGTGTTTAATATCAACCAATATACGTAAGTGATTATAACAAGATATAGGAGGTGCTTACAAATCGTCCTAAGAATGTGATGGAGATGAACCAGAACTAGGATCAAATGTCAACATGTACCCACGTCCTAATCGTCTTGGTGTTTTAGTTTTCTTAAAAAAATCAACCCGAGTGATGTTGTTTACTTGCTGCCGTGAGCTAGTCTCAAAAGAGCTGGGAGGTTTTCTCACTGAGTTTGAGTTTTGAGTGTGGAAGTTTAAGTGACAATAGGTTTAGTATTTATAGGCAAATGAGTGAGGTCAAGGCTAAAGTAAATATAGTTAGGACTTGATTTGGGTTTGGTTGGCTTTCTAGTTTGTTCCTAACCAAAGGAACTAGCATAGGGAAATGGCAAAACTTGGGGAAGGTATAAAGGGGGTCTTGGGTTTGTCGTTGGCAGGAAGAAAGAAGGAAGGAGTACTTTCTTTGATTTCCAATGGTCCAAGAGGGATAGGAGGGAACATGATAGTACAAGGTATTAATGGTGGGTAAGGTAAAGAGAGATGTTCAAACAAAGACATGAGAATGAAAAACAAAAGAATAAAAACGTGGGCTTGTATTGTGGGAAGGGGGGGGGTCCGGTTTATGAGATTAATAGTAAAGAAAAGGTTTTTGTTTTTTTATTTTGGTAAATGTTTATGTGTAGTGTAATTTAGATGGTGGTAGTTTAATAAATGGGAAATTTCTTAAATGGTTCGTAAATATATTGGTTGATATACTTAAACTTTGTATCGGATCCAATCAATCTAAATCACTTTGACATAAATAAATGTCGACTCCTAGAATAGAAATTCTTATAACGTAATTGAATAGTAGACATTCACATACTATTGGATAGAAATTTCATTCATAAAAATTTAAATTCTTACGAAAAATACGCATAAACAGTCGAGAACAACAACAGGCACACAAGTCTAACCGAAACCATCACTCTTTACGTAAATTAAATAGATTCTAAATTCACGTTTGTGACACCTTCATCTTGTTTTGTCATATCAACTCAAGATCTCTAAGTCCCAACAATCTTCCCCTAGTTGATTTGACAAAACCAGTAAGCACAAGCTTCCCCTGAAGCTAATATAGATGAAGGCTAAGCTTCCCCTTGATCCATGCATTCTTCCCCTTTTTGTCACATCAACTCAAAAAGGATCGTCTTCCCCTTAAGAAGTGCACGGCAAATCCAGTAGGCTCCATGGAGAGATCACTGATGAAGAAAATCAAGTATAACGAATTTGATGAAGAAGTGGAATCTCCCAAACTTGTGTCTTATGTCTTGCACTAACCACGTGACGTCGATCTCGAACAAAATCCTCAAATAAATGAGACACTGAGCACAATAACGTAACCCCTTCAAGTGACAGCAAATGTACGCATAGAGCACTATGAAAACATATGGTACCCCTTCGCTAGATGTGCCAAGTCTTCGTCACCATACAAACCAAGCAAGTTATCTTAAAATGGGTGCCCATTCCCTTCTAAGATATGATAAGAACACAAAAACTGTAAAGATAAACTACAACATAAAATCAGTGATAATCAAATGTCTTCTTCAATGAATCACCCCAACTAAATGATGATGGCTGAGAACTCCTCCTCTAGTAACAGTAGTGACATCAGACTAGTCACTAAATCAGAGTAGTAGCAATCTTACTTGACTAGTAGGAACCAAAACGACCAAAGAAATTTAGTATACAAAAAGCCAGCAGGAACCATAATCAAGTCAACAAGAACATACGCCTACCAGGAGGAACAAACCAGTAGGAACCGACCAGTGGTACGGACCAGTAGAAACCGACTAGTATGAACCGATGATTCAACCAGGAGGAACCATCAAATATTACCAGGAGGAACCAAGAACACAACCACCATGAAAATATATGACCAGTAGGAACCATAGCTCACCAGTAGGAACATCATAACCTACCAGTAGCATCTCAAACCATTTTACTTTTTTTTTCCGTTTTTTTTCTTTTTTTTAGACACACATTCTTGCTGAAACTATTGCTGTTCAAACAAATTTCCTCAGATATAATGAGCGACGCACAAACTGTGACGAACACTGTTGCAATTATGTTGCTGCCTCAATTCTTATAATCAGCCGAATAACAAAGTCCATGTAGATCTCTTATATCACACGTATTTATCCAGCCCATGTACCCCAAACGTGATTAACCATCTAGCACAACTCATCCCATGAAAATAGCATGCATATAGCTGCTATATATACACCCATGTTTAACATAGAATGTCTACCTTTTTAGCCAATTAACACATTTATAGATTCCATAATAGCACGTCCAAAAACAGCCCACATCCCACAAAAATAGGACAATTAAAACGTATCTTCCCAAAAATTTGTTTCATACTTTTCGTGAGGATAACTCAAAACTAAAAAAATGCGTTCTTATTATAGGAAGAGTTATTTGAATAAATCAAACAAAATCCATAAAGACTTGCAATATCAAATCCCTTAAAACCCGTCTGAAGAACCGGTTCTTTCAAAAATTACGTTCCTCATATACCTTAATATATATGCATACCCCCGAAAAACTAGGAATCCCACATCCCGTAGTCCATAACTGCTTCCAAATAAATCATGGGTCAACCCAAAAAAGTCAGGGATTAAAGCAATATCTTTCACATATTGAATCCATGTCACAGCCATAAACCACGTTCCATCACAGTACGAGATGCATACGAAGTCAATATCACTTCCTAAAATTCGGCCAAAATTCATGCACTATAATAACTTTCCTCCAAAACATGAACCGAATATACTTTATAAAAATAACAGATACGTACCAGCTCATGCTAGACAATAACCGTTACTTTATGCAAAACTCTCCTATGCTCCTTTTGCATCATAGATCACAACCAAGAAAATAGTACATATTCAAAAAGCAATAGTACCTTATCAGTTATTCCGTCTGAGTAGCTCTTCTTCCAAGTGAGTAAGACCAGCGAATATTGTAGCCAAAATAGATGCACTCCCATAGCTCCATGTGATCACTTTATGTGTTCATCAAAACCACACCAAAAATCATAAACCCAATCGTCACTTCTTCTTTTTTTCTTTTCATGTTAAAAAGTAATATTCTTTTAAACAATAGTACTACTTTTCTGTGGTATCTTGAACAAAAAAAATTGGGACCTGGGTTTTGTATAAGCAAATGACAGCACCCCAATCATCACGTGAAGTCATTGTAATTTCTAGGGTTTTACAAAACCCTAATCATCAGATAGAGAATACCGCCCATCATCACACGTTTTTGACAAGGAGTACTTGTTAGGGCAGGGATTATAGGACCACACCAGCTCCTTAACCCATGCAGAAAAAAGTCCTTGATCTGCCGCCACCACAAAACGAATCTAGGGTTTGACAGCCCTAAACAAACTTCTTCCAAAACATCAAAGCAGCCATAAAATCATTCACCACCCGAGATCATACTAGGGTTCATCGTTGATTCAAGAATCAACTCACCAAAGCTAGTATAATCCCTGAACAAGAACCAACAGCAACATGATAGATCAACATCAGAACAACGAATCATCTAGGGTTTGTTGGGAACAACCCTAGATCAACAACTTTATTTATATAAAAACAGAAAATAACATATGAAAACCTTCTAGATCAACCAGATCGAGAGCCAACAAGCTCTGATACCACTTGTTGAGTCTTAGGATCTAGACTCATCTGGGATATCATGATCATGATTGTAACATGCACATCGGAATCATAAAGAACACAATCATAACCAAGAACAAGGCTTTTACTAATAAATGATTACTATTAATAAGCTTACTAATAAGCTGACTACTAATAAGCTACTAGTCCTGGCGCCTTATAGGGTTAATCCCAGGAGGAACACACACACACCTATGATTTACATTGTTTGAGAATGAGTGAATAACCATGTGTGCCTAACCCTCTTTATATAATAGAGGTACTAGGGTTACATCACAACCCTAGCTTACTATCTAAGCTAACTATTTGCTAATAGGTCCTTCATCTTGTTTTGTCATATCAACTCAAGATCTCTAAGTCCCAACACATTCATTGCACTGCAAAAAGGGAGTGTGGCTCACAATTTTATGCATGTAAGAGAGGGTGATATATACTTAATCAAGAATTTTATTGTGCACCAGTATAACGTAGAGTATCGAGTGAAGAAAGATGATACCTACATGTTGGAGTTTGATGAAGCGACAACAATCATAAAAGTTTCTGTCAGTCCTGATGGCTTCATCAGATATCCCTTCAATTTTATCCATTGGGACCATAGTGTGGCTACAGATGGAAAATATTTAATTGGTAAGGTATGTGTAATAAAATAATTTTAATTGGGGCATAATAAGTAGCTGCTAACATTCATGTAAAAAACCTGCAGATGCTGTAGGGTATGTTACAAATGTTGGTAGGACAAAGGAGATAAAGAAAACATGGTCCAAGAATCTAGATTTATATCTGGAAAATGAGAGGTAGATACTGTTATTTATGACTATTTTGTCTTCGGTGCTATATTCTAATTTGTTCCTTTTATTAAATCAGTGGGCAGTCAATGCGGGTCACTCTATGGGGAAGCCTTGGTGATGTTCTCATCGAGAAAAAAACTAAAAAGTTGGTTTATGCCCCATTGTTTTGTCATCCGTGTGTCCCAAGATTTACAATAGTAAGTGCAAGTAACTTTTATGTGTATTCAAATAATGTATGTGCCCATGTTATATCAAGTAGTCTTATTACCTTTCAGATAAGCTATATTTGTCAAGCACGACCTTGACCAAAATTTATGATGATATAGAAATACCCATTATCCAAGACATGAAAAAGGCAAACAGGTTAGAAAGTATATGTGTGTTTCTATAAAGTTTGAAAAGTTAGCTATATTCTTACATATACCTTGCATGATGTCAGGTGTGTTGTTCAACCCGGAAAAAGAGTTGGGCCAGCCGATCCATCTGAAGCAAGGGAAGGAACGTTGGAAAATCTCCTTATGTAGGCTCGAAATAAAACAAATGATGTATGTTATTTTCATTTTGATTACTCCTTCTGCTAATGTCAGCTTGTTGCAATTTAATCTACATTATTGTGTGTGCAGTCTGTGACCTTCCATTGTAGGCTGAACATCGACTACATAAGGACAAGACGAGGCTAGCATTATCCATCGTGTGGGTCTGCTACATGCAAGAAAGGTGCAACGAAGAAGAATGGTTATTTCTATTGTGAAGGCTGTAATAAGACAATTGAATACCTAGTGTTAAGGTCTATTGGTTCTTCTTAATTAAAATGATTTAAATTAAAAACAACAAACAACTTATTTCCTCACGGTTACCTTGCAGATATAGGCTTGAATTGGGCGTGGCGGATGAAACTAGGTATACTGTGGTTGTTGTATTTGATGAAGTAGCGACTGAAATAGTTGGTTGTGCAGCTGATACCATTGCTAATGTTGAAAATGATGGGAATGTTGATTTTTCACAAGATCTAATGAATCTTATTGGAAATACTTATGTTTTTGAAATCAAGACCCACACTTATTATGAATATGGGAATTTTAAAAGTTTTACATGTTGGAGGCTCATTTATAATGAGCCATATGTGGAAAGTGTTGGATCAGGCACGGAAGATACTAATAGGAGCATGAATAGTGTGGAAGTTTTGTCCAAGAACAAATCTATTTCAGCAGAAAATGCATCTCATGAAATGCTAGTGGATATTACATCCCCTCAAAAGATCGCTGAGTATAAATCTCCTTTAAAGATTCCTACTCGCTTGAAGCGGCTTTCCAAAGAGCCATCTGTCTCAACTCCTTTGAATCCTGTTGAAACCAATAAAAAAATAAGGTTTGCATCTCATTTTAACATAATTCTCTTTCTGCGCAACCTATAATTCTAAATACTAAATTGTTGTTTACAAACACATTGTTTTAAGAATGGATCTTGAGGACTCAGATGTAGAGTA
>JANFOE010002570.1:0-44339 GCA_025667525.1 Glebionis coronaria | reverse complement strand
TATATATATATATATATATATATATATATATATATATATATATATATATATATATATATATATATATATATATATATATATATATGTATATATATATATATATATATATATATATATATATATATATATATATATATATATATATATATATATATATATATATATATATATATATATATATATATATATATATATATATATATATATACTACATTATAAAGGGTATATCCCTTTGGTTGAAAGTTGAAAATATTGAATGGTTGAAAAATGTGGGTCCCACTAATCTATACTACATTTATAATTCAAATATCTAAATGCATATAGAAACTATATTATGTGAACACATTAAAGTCATTTGGAGATGAATTATTGACGTGTAACGAAAATAAATAAACATATGAAGTTATGAACGATGCCATTTTTCAATGTTTTGAAACCCGGTTTTTAAATCGACCTGGTCGAGTCATCGGGTAAACTCGGATTAACCCGGTTTTCTAAATTGTTTACCAACTAATATAATATGTAGGTTTTACGTAATGAGTAACGCGTATTATTAGTTAGCTCATAAACTCTGACGTAATGTTTTACTTTCAACTTTACTAAAAGTTTTTATTGGCTTTTTGATACACGTTTATTTAATATTTTATCTAGCATTGAATTGTCATATATTAAAACATTCTATAATTTCAATTTGATCTTTTCATGCTTTATTATGAACGTACACGAAACACTTACCACAATATCGCATACTGTAAATTATTTACCACTAACCAAATTCTGCCGCTATGCGCGGGTACTCGTCTAGTCTATATATATATATATACATATATATATATATATATATATATATATATATATATATATATATATATATATATATATATATATATATATATATATATATATATATATATATATATATATATATATATATATATATATATATATATATATATATATATATATATATATATATATATATCTATATTATATATAGGTATAATTGTGACTTGATACCACACCTATAATCCATGTCATATGTGACATGGCACCTCTTAGCCAATAGTATTTTAGAAATCCCTAAAAATTCTCCATTTTCCACGTTTTTAATGATATGAAATCGCATATATTTGAAAATAGCTTTTCTGAAACGCAGTTTTGTAAATCGCGTTTTTAAACGCAGTTTTGATAAAGATTGTCAGAAATTAAGTTAAAAAATTTGTCATATGCAAGATTTGACCTCGCGACCTATAGTTAACAACTAACCATGTTTACCACTAAGCTAGACTACTTTTGATGATTTTCTATCAAAAACAAAGTTAATAAATTCTAAAATAATCAATACTATTCATATACATCATAATATACTTTAAAATTACACATTACGGGGTCTCCTTTTTTTTCCAAACCCCTGATATCATTCCTAACCCTAAAATCAACAAAAACCTAGGCCTCTTTTTAATGAAACAGTATCACAGGTATTTGAATTCTATTTTTTCATTCCATCATTATTTGTGTGTGTAGATTAACAAACAATTATCCAACTATAATCCACAAGCAGTTGATCATTCAATCATTTTTTTATTTTTGTTGATATTGAGTAATTAATCAACCCAGAAATTAGTGAAGCATTCGTTTTCAAGATGATCTCTTCACTCAATTATATTTAGATGATAAAGAGGATCAACGAAGGTGAAACTTTCATGTCAAGTTTTGGGTCAGTTATATTTTTTCTTTTCTTTTAACTCAAATTTTTAAATTTTTTAGGTTCATTTGATGCTGGTAAACATGAGTCCTATGAGACGAGAAGTTTATGCTTATTGCAACCCCTTATTAAGGTATATTTCTTTTATTCGGTTCAATTACAGGTGCTTTTTGGGGGTTTTACTTTTCATTTTAGGGTTTTACTTCCATGGGTTTCAGCAGGTTAACAATATACTTGAGTATTGCAGTATGTTATATTAGTGGTCTCATAACCGTCACTGGTATTTGGTGGTAACGAAATGATGACATGAGTTGGCATGTGGTTGTGCCAAATTAGGGCTACTAGTACGCTACCTTGACCAGTTGATCTATACCCAAGGGTTGCTAAGGTTCACCTACTTTTGGTTTCGTACTTTTTCATATTCAATGAGAACCTGTCTTGGGTTGTGGTTGCATCGGTGGCCGGTATTTGGTGTTGACGGCTGACCTGGGTTCATTCCATACCCGGCATTTGATGGTAAGCTGGTATATTGGCCTTGACTTCAGCTTAATTCAATGATAACAGACCCTGTTTAAGTGAAGAGTACAATGCATGAATTTGGGATCAGATCACCACATCGGCGAAGGAGTTCATTGGTATGAGATAGTTAATTTTTATATATTCCTCAAATATCAGATGGTTCATTTCTTTTTCTATACGCATTAATACCGATAGATATGTTTCTCTTGCAAGTAAGGTTTTTTCTAAGCAATTGAAATGAAATGTAATGTACTTTTAGTAACAAAAAGTTAAAAACCTATTTTCCTTATCTCCTATAGCAGGTATATTGTTGTGGATAAGTGATCTAACGCCTTTTTTGTTGTTGCTATAATTACTGTTAGGCTTTATGTCCACCTAGAGGGGCAGCACTTGTGGGTTGTGGTTTGGGTAACCGACCAAACAAGCTCAGCTCGGGTTAAAACAAGTTATTTATTCCAGTTATAGATAGACCACTCGAGATGTTAATGGTTAGCAAATAGAAAAAGCATATTGTCACACCTTCAGAGTACGGTACAGTGATTATGCTCTCTTATCAGTGCGCACTTTTGCCAAAACATAACATTTTTTGGAACCTTGAATAGGACTTTTGTAACATTGTTTGCAGCCATTGTGCCTATCAAGGTTTGAATGAGTAACACTATAAGTTACATTTTCTTTTTTTCTGTTCAGACTATTATAATCTCCTAGTTTGCATATTTACTGTTCATACCATCCTGATCCACTTAATAAAATTATAATTGCGTTATAAATTACTTAATTATGATTCTTACGAGTTTTCTTTCTTTCAATGTTTATATGTGTTATCCCGATCAAAATGCAACTGGTCATTAACAAGATGGCAGTGTCATTCCCTAAAAGGCCTTAACAACCAAAGAAGTTGCTGCAGCATTGGGAGACAGAGTAAGGTATGGTTGCTGCACATATTCTGCAAATGCACATATTTAGGGGTGTGTTTAGCCAGTAAAGACGGTGAGCTGAAACTTTGAGGCTGCAATCTATCTAAGGGCCGAAAGGGACTGAAAAGACATATAGCTACCTGTTTTGGCGTGCTGCTTTTTACACTCTCGTGGTTAGTATATAAAGTTCATGTTTACATCTTTCATTGGTATTATTTTTGCAAAGAGATATATCAGAAACACTACTGTCCATAAACAAAGAAATACTATAGTCTAGGGTTTGAATTTGAGATTCGAAACTCAACATATAAAATCCGATCAACATAAGTCTATTATGAAGTAAAAAAGCACTCTTATATTAATAAAGGGTTGCTTAATGCATATTTTCGGTGTATATAAAGCACTTCCAAATAAGGTCAGTTATATTAATGTTTATCAAACATGGCAAATCTATCAGTTATATGTACATATTTAGGTAAAGATATGCTAGCCATCTAAATACCAAGAAAGGGATGTGACACACCCTGATATAGTTTTTTTCAGTAGGCCATCTGAACAAGAACGTATGCAGATTGCAAAGCTAACTCTAAAAGCTGAATAAGGTATCTTTAAATTTATAATATATCAATCATAAAACACAAGATTAAAGAGTGAAATCACATGGTATATTTTGTTGAATTGATGATTGGATTAAGTGACAATGTGTGTAATGAATTTATGTAACGGTTCTTTATCAAATAGTTTAGTTTACAGTGTCATCAGTATTTCCATCAGCGTTACTTGATACATGGAAATCACCGTGGTTTCAAGATCCTTCTATAATCGGTTCGATTCTTTTTTTTATTTTTATGAATTATGCTATTTGTAGTTGTCAATCTCATAAAGATGTTCTTTATTTTTCTTGCAATTAGTTACTTTTTTGTTGATTTTTATTATATTCTATCTGGTTCTATAAAGCCCGACAGATCAGAGTAGCCTCTCACATAATTCTGAACGAATGTGCTGACTAGAAATTGTAGTATAGTTTTTTTTGTCACGTATCTAAATTCTGGTCTAGCTCTAACTTATACTATAAGGAACATCTCCTCTGCTTGAAAACCAAAGAGTTCTGTTGTCAATCCTAATTCATAGTTGTAAGACCAGATAGCTACATCAAGTGTGTCACTTAAAAGGCTTGCTGTATGAAAATAAACGTCATATAAAGGCTGTTAAATATGTAAATGCTAATCGCGGAGGCCATCCATATGATACAATCTTAAGCAAATTTCATTGTCGTGATGGTTCATGTGTCACAAAGATTTCGAGGCTATGCTGACATAGTGTTTGGGTAAGAGTAAGAGCCTATACATTTCAAAGGCTAATGTATTTTAAGATCACACCTTCTAAGGCGCATTTTGGAAACACACTTTTCTCCTCCCAAAAAATTCTAAATAATCTGACAACTTCAAGTATTTGAAATATATTTGATGGATCTGTTACTAGGAGTAAGAATTGTTATTTGTATGAAAGTGACATGTCCACTGCCACATATCCAGCCTATCGAGGCAAGCAAGGGTCCCATTGGCGCTGTCGTGTTTGGGAGCACACATGGATCTCTTTCCTATAACATACCAGCTTCACCAGGGGTCATTCTCTCTGATTCAGATCCTATTCTTATTCCTTAACAAGATTCACGAATGCCTGCGGGTACAATCATATGGGAACCAATTGCACAAATTATCTCTACAACTCGCGGGTTTCTACAAAGCTGAAAAGTGTTCGCATTTACCTGCTTTTAAAGTTAAGGTCCAATGTGAGTTTGAAGGAACACCCCAATACTATTTTGATAATTTATGCGTACTTGTCAGAAACATAACAGAAAGAGTAAGGAAAACTACAACATGTGGGTTGGAAACTTCAGAAAATGAATGGGAGGAGGCGTGGACATTGCAAGAGTCTTGCTCCTGTACGTATTTAAGCTCATAATCTTTCTTTGCTACCTGGAACCTGGTAGTAGATATACACTATACTGATTGTATTTTTTTCAGACTTACGAACGTCTTGCTGCTGCATTTAAAAATGAAGGAGATGTAGTTATTAAAATCATTCATTCACAACAATGATATGATGAAGGCGGGAAATTCGAGAAAACATTGATTATGAGGTACCAAAAGTCTGTTAGGATATATAAGGTTTCTTAGAGCTATCAATGATAATGTATAAAGTATATAAGTTAATTCATTTTAGTTTATATGTATTTTGAATGACTTATACAGAAGCAAGGCTTGATTTTAATTGAGTTGGGATATTGGAATCATTGTTTTCTGATAATTATCAAGGTGAAAGAGTGGATGTTGTGATAATATCAACCATTGGAGCCAATAGAGATGAAGTTAACAAAATGTAAACAATAGTGGTGTCCTATTTGCTTGGCCAAGGTGTGGATCTAATCTAATAATCATGTTTATATGTTTCTGTTTAAATTTATCAGATTTGTTTGGTGTTCTGATAACTTTAACTTGCAATGTTATTTCTAATATTACTTTTTTGATACTTTTACAGACATTGTTTATGGATCTAAGGAGATGAAAGAAGGAGGGTCTGTGTGGAAATCATTGATTCCTCAAGCTAAGGATAAAAAATGTTTCATTAATGCTGATGAGAACAAGGGCTTGGCAAAGGTCATAGTTGAAGTAAAAAAACTTTATCAGCTTGATGAGTTGCTTAGTGGAGAGACTACTCTCCTCAGAAGTACATCATGGAAGGTAATTTAGGCTCTTTTGTAACTTCAACCACTAAGCACACATATAAGCAGAAACAAACACCCCGTAAGTGAAGTGAATCATAAATTTGAACTACATTGAGTTGATGTACATCATATGCTTATCTATGTCATACAGATTTAAATGTGGGAAAGAATCAACAGTTTTTTAATCTTGTAGGTTTTTAAACCTTTTGTGATTCGATTGATTATGTGTACGAAGGATGTTTTACCTTCAATATGGTAGAAATATACTTCGCCAAAGTAAGGTTTTGAAAGATACGTCGGAATCTGTTCTGCATCATCCATTGTTTTTTACTGCTCAAGGTGTTAGATACAGAAATTTCGAAGTTATTTTAATACCCCCAAATTTACACGCAGCGGAATATATCTTTGGGTGCTAAACAGTGGTATAAAAACACACAATTTATAAAAAATGACGCGAAAAGAGACGTTTCAAATTTATCGTTCCTAAAACATTCATCAGAGTAGCGTAGTCCCAAGTAATCGTTACCAAAAGATAAGTTAAAACAACATATTAGTTTGTTTTAAAACTGGAACGATAAATAAATCAAGAGTTTGAACAACAAAAGCAGTGCACAACTTCATCCCCGTGACCTCCAAGCTTCCACTTCTTGATTACCTGAAATACATGTGAGTAAAACAATCAACAAAAATGTCGAGTGAAATCTATAGGTTTATGTAATCAATTTGAACACAAGAAAAGATTATAAGTTTGTGGCATGCTTAATAAGCATCGAATAATAATTAGCATCAACAATATTAATTGTATATAGCATAAATTGCATCAAGCTCATGTAACTGAGCCCTTTGACACTCCCATATCAGTCTAATAAGACGAGAGATTTATTAATTGTCGTTACCTCCAGATTATTGGTACATTGCCGTACACCTGACTTCTCAATACAGTATGTTCAAACAGTGTGGAGGTCGGGCCTAAGCTTCTGTGACAAGTCCACATAAACTGAACCGGGGCGGCTTCCCCCATAGATCTACTAATTGTGCTAGGGGTTAACCCATCATAGGTTAATTAACGGTCCACAATTGAGGCTTTAACAATGGCAATCACTTAACGAAATTTAAAGGCAACCACGGGTCCATTCATAGAGGGACAAGCATACCGTAAAGACTTGTGTTCTAAGTTTATAAAAACATGTATTCCCCTCGCGGGTTTTAAAAATATTTGAATGAGCTCAAACGAGGCTATAGACTCACCTTTAAGCTAACGGATGAACGGATGACGGATGAACAATGTAACCGGGCTGTAGAAGAGTAGATAGTATCACTCCAAGGCGATTCGTAACCTACAAAAGTTATCACGACCCTTAAGTACGCGTTTTATGCTTATAAAATAATTATACGAAAATAATTCGGTAAAAATGTATTACGGGTAAAATTTGCACCAACACCTAAGTAAAAGTGAACTAAGACTAAACAAAGCTTAAAACCTGTAGGAATTATGTATTCTACATGTTATAAGTGTTAAACCAAGTATCCAATATGGGTTGCACACAAAACACCTCAAGTTTACATAACAAAAGACGTAAAAGTCTAAATGATTCGGCGGGACTGTTTTGAGAAGAGTATATCTCCCAAACCATAAATCCAATAATTTTGGGATTTAAAAACCTGAAACAAACTTGGAATCTAGTTTCCAAAATGCCCAACCATTCGATTTAAGAGTTTACAGAACATTCTAAAAGTCCAAAACACTAACAGCCCTACCGTAAGAACTTAATGGTCAAACTGCACTAGTCAAACTTGGGACAAAATAACCCGTTAACCTATAAGGTTTAAGGGACTGAGATTTCCACCATTGGAAAGCCTCATGATTTTAATTTCGGCCCATACCAACCACGAGTAAATAGCTACTACCAATTAGCGGGAAAGTTACATTCTTTGAAAGGTAACAAAATCAGAATTTTGTTTTTAAACTCGGGTTTACCGTTTTAGTCATAAAAACCATTTGGTGATAGCTATTAACACGAGGTCAGTGGGAGGACTTCACATATGATCTCTACTACTGTACCAAACCTTAAAATGCACAAATGAAGGTCAATAACTTGTAGGCACAAGCTATGTAAACCTGTTGTGCCAGAATATGCCTTTCGACCTTAAATAGGTCATAACTTCCTCATCCGGAGGAGTTGAGTGCCTATCAAACTCACTAATAACATGTAAAAGGCCTAAGGAACCCATTTAAGTTGTAAAACGTTCAGGTTACAGTAGAAAATACGTGAGTTTTGGGCTCACATACCTGCTTTCCGAATTTTGGTATCAAAACAACTTAGCTAAACTACCCCTATTCCATTCCAAACAATCAAAAACACATCTTATATTAACCTAGATAGATCAAAACACTATAAATCCATATCATGCATGGTAAAAAAATCAAAACCCGCCTAAGAACAGCAACCATAACAACAAAGCTAATTAACAAAACCAATCACTCAATAACCACAACATGATCCCCATGGGATCATGTTTGGCCACGGCTTAATCAAGCCACCAATGGTGCTCTTGGACAAATTACTAGTAATTCAATTAGTCTAAACACTATTAAACATATTGCATGTCTAATCCCATGATCAAACATGCAAGAACACAAAGCTTGAATTTTATGATTTTATAAAAATCAATGCATGTGTAAATAAAACATGGGTTTATGATAAGGGTTTACCAAAGATCATTTTGATATGATTTAAGTGAAGGATTGATGAAGAAAAATCAATGGATGGGGCTGTTTTGGTTGTGGTTCATCGCACAAAGAAGAAGCAGGGAGAGTGTTTGTGTTTTTTGTAAGAAAAAATAAAGAACTGTTGTGATGTGTGTGTGTTTTTGTTCGACGATTAGAAAGAAAAAAAATGGAAGAGGAGTGGGCTTGGCCCATTAGCTTAACTCTTATTATTACATCTAAAGCCCAAAGTTAACATTAATCCTAGCCCGACTCGATTCCTAAAAATCGCTAAAATTCTAATTTGGTGCAAATTATATAACGTAAGTACAATATAAACATAATTATTTTTGAATTATTAAAGTCGGAATATATCGCCTCCGGTTCACGTTCCATCGATCCGTCACGATTTTATAAAATTTATGCGAGAGAGCGTTAAATTCAATTTTCATGATTTAAATTAAATCGTATAAATATATAAAAATTTCCATAAATCCAAATAAATCATTTTAAATAAGTGGAAAAATAATTAAAATATAATTTAATTAAAATTCACGAGAAAATAAATATGATCTTATTTTTACGAGTTTTACATCCTCACCACCTTAAGGGAGCACCGTCCCGGGGCTCGTTTCTTCTTATACACTACTTCTCGAGATTTATTTTAAACTCAGAATAAAATAGTGATTCTTAATACGAGAAACATAACGAGATAGAATGAATTCATAAACACATAAACGAAAATGATGTGCTAAAATCATTTAAGGTTAACGATCGAAGAGGGATCTCGAATCACGTAACCGTAAAACATAGTAATTCACAATAGGAGGAAATGAGGGTGAAGAATGAATGAAATATTAATATTAAAATAACGTTTGTCACAATTATCCGTCCCGGATTTGGTATTACCTTAAAACTCGATTGAGGTACTTTCTTGATAAAGATAGTACATTAAAAATAGAAGTAAAATAGCTTCAAATTTTATTTTGGTCGTCTTAAGAAGCTTTGAAAGAATGACATGAGATTATTAATTAAACTCATATTGATGGTTACAATTAGAAAATATAATTTCCAAATTAACTCATTATTAGGAATATAAATTAAACCGGTAATTTCATTACGTTAAAAGTAAAGTATGATATGTCAGTTAGTTCAAAAGACAAAGCATAATTTCATTTTAAACATCAGTTTTAGTTATACAAAAGATGATGTATAAATTTGACCTTTTATTTGTGATAGTTATTTCGATAATTAAAAACCATTGGAAAATGTATAAAAGTTCCATAAAAATTTTATAATACGTTGTAGAAATACATAAAGGTGTTTATTATTTCAAAATAAACATAGGATATATTCGGGTTTCAAAATGTGACAAGATAACAAACAAATACGAATGGAAACAATGGTCAACCATCAGTACGAAATAAATGGTAAAAGACGACGAAGCACTTGTCGTATGAATTCTTTGAAGAAAAGGATACAATATAGGCGTTAATGAAAGGTATTAATAAACAAAGGACATCAACTTCGTGAATGTGGTTGGTGGTTCACCAACATCAGTTCATTAGGTTCACGGTGGTCGATACACGATCGAAAATAAGATCCATACAAAATTTTAATCAAAGAAAATTCCTAATAATCACTTGTAATTAAAATAAATCAAATGAACAATGTTAGTGTTAAATAGAGAAGTCAATGCACGATTCATACAAGTGGATTTCGAGACAAACGAGAGTGACAAACGTCATCCCAGATATACGGAAATCCTAGTGATAATTCATTATTCACGTGCGGAGACATTCCGAAGATCTACCAAATCGCATAAAGAAGTTTGGACGAGAAGGAAGGATAAAACATCGAGACTTTCAGGTCCTCTATCAACAGTCAGTAATTAGACGAACGGTTAAAAGAATTCAGTTATAAGATAAAATGAAGTAACAAGTAGAAAAAAAATGATCGTCGAGTAAAAACGTACTCGTAAGCGCGTAATTCGTTCAAGAAAAGGTAAGAAAACGTATGTAGATGACTTTAAATTGTAATACTTGCATAACATTTCAAAACTTCTTTTCACTTTATTTCATTTTATTTAACTTTATCATAAATACAAGTAAAAAAAATGATTCTTATCCAGATTTTATGGTGACTATTATTCAGTCTCGCATGGCTCTTTCTAAATTAGACATAGATGATCAGGCCATGTATAATTTAGGACTACCAATGTAGTGCTCAATTTCGTCAAACTAATGTTACTTTTCTTAGATTTATATATAATCCATGCCATTTGTAACACATAATTTAAAATATTTTACTTTTTAGGAAGTAAGTAATTTGCGAGATATTAAATAAGCAACTTTTAATGTTACAAGATTTATTTTATAAGATCAAAGTAAAACAATTGATGACAATAAATCGTAATAAAAATGTCAATTAAAATTATAAGGTGACATTATGATAACGTATAAAATAATAAGTAGTTTGCACGAAGGTAATAAAGAGTAGTTCATAGGAAAACCAATGAAATGGTAACGAGTTAATAAGATTTCAAAAGGTTATAAGGTTTAGACGGAATCGCTAGGAGACACGTGATAAAAATGTCGACGAAGAATATGAAGTCAAAACTTTAAATCTCAACCCAGATCAGTGGTAGGTTAGAAGAAAATAAAAATAAAAATAAAATCGAATGACAAGTGAGTCATGTATATAAAAAGAATAAAACAATCCGCATGTGTACTCATCGTAAGCTACACGATACAAATATGCTTTTAAGAAAGTATTTTATTCGTCTTCAAATTACACTATTAATCCGGTAATTGCTAATCCTGTAAAGTTTCTATTTTTAAATATTTTCACATGCAACCAATATTCGTTAGTTGTAAAATAATATTCGTTAAGACTTTATGATCTCAAATGAACTCAAAATCGCTTAGAAACGTTTTTTAAAAAAACATATTCCAATTTTTCTATCAGATTTGACTTTTAAGGTCTGACCCGACTAATTGGCCAACTAAATGACATTTTCAAGACTCGGAGTCTAAAGCAATTTTATGTAAAACGACGTTTCAAACAACTTTCTAGTTTTACCCGAAACCCGAAACTCAAAAGAAAATGACCAAAATACCCCTGCAAGTTATGTGCCGGTTTCACTATTTTATTTTAATAACGCATGTTTTACTCTTAAGTTTTGACCTGTTTATACTGCCCCTGCAGTTTCTGCATAAAATATATTTTTCGACACTTCCTAACCACTCAAAATATATATATATACACACATATCTTGTGGATTTTACAACAACGAAAAATAATTCTCATAATGAGCATCAAGTAAAAATATAGCATAATGAATGACAGAAGATGCTTCAAGGTATCCAACACGAAATTTAGGAAGTAAAACGGTGAATGACGTTCATAATTTAAGTTTCAAGGTGCAATGTAGGCAAATCTCCTTGGTGTCACGATTGTCCAAAAACACAACACATAACAAGAAAAGAATGGAACATTCATAGGTTGCGTTCCGGGAGCAAGAAGGTTAATGAAAAAGGATAATACAAGTTTATAGATGTAAAATCGTATTCCAATCTAGCGCCATAATCTAGACGATGATTTATAAAATGACGATGACGTTACCGAGATATAAGCGGACAATACACTTTGGAGTCGATACATATAAATGTCAATGAATTAAATCTTCGCATGTCGTGTAAAACGGTGATAAAAATCAACAAAATATTATGAAAAAACATGATATAATTCAACACGATTATAGGAAGTGTTTCAAAATGTGTGACTCACACGATGGCGGTTAGTCTATTCCAAGGACACATTGAGCTACACAATGGTCTAGAGATTACGTTTCAAGACGTCCAAGCAGAAACAGCCGGAAGACGATTTGGATATCTATATAGATATCTCATAGGGTTAAACAATGAACATAGCACACACAAATGAAGATATGTAAGGTCATAATATAAAATTTTTACAATAAAAGCAATTTAAATACTTCGAAAATAAATACAGAAAGATCTTTAAAATTCATTGTATTTATTTAAGTTAATCATTAATAAATGATAAACTTTTATCGAAAAGTTTAACGACATAAATATATATCGATAAAGGGATCCTAGATATAAATATATATCCATAAATGGATCATAGCATTTATTTATAAATACTTGCCAATAAGGTATACGTAACAACGTATACTAAAATTGTAATCTCAGAAGTAGATTGAACTTGAAGTCACGCGAAGTTATGTGCACCGACTCTTTGAAAAATAAAAACTGACAGTTATAGTTTAGGTTTTTAAAATAAAGACCTAGTTCTCTATAACTCATGGCTCTGGTACCAATCTTTAACACCCCCAAATTTACACGCAGCGGAATATATCTTTGGGTGCTAAACAATGGTATAAAAACACACAATTTATAAAGAACGACTCGAAAAGAGACGTTTCAAATTAATCGTTCCTAAAACATTCATCAGAGTAGCGTAGTCCCAAGTAATCGTTACCAAAAGATAAGTTAAAACAACATATTAGTTTGTTTTGAAAATGGAACGATAAATAAATCAAAGAGTTTGAACAACAAAAGCAGTGCACAACTTCATCCCCGTGACCTCCAGGCTTCCACTTCTTGATTACCTGAAATACATGTGAGTAAAACAATCAGCAAAAATGCCGAGTGAAATCTATAGGTTTATGTAATCAATTTGAACACAAGAAAAGATTATAAGTTTGTGGCATGCTTAATAAGCATCGAATAATAATTTGCATCAACAATATTAATTGTATATAGCATAAAATGCATCAAGCTCATGGAACTGAGCCCTTAGACACTCCCATATCAGTATAATAAGACGAGAGATTTATTAATTGTCGTTACCTCCAGATTATTGGTACATTGCCGTATACCTGAATTCTCAATACAATATGTTCAAACAGTGTGGAGGTCGGGCCTAAGCTTCTGTGACAAGTCCACACAAACTGAACCGAGGCGGCTTCTCCCATAGATCTATTAATTGTACTAGCGGTTAACCCATCATAGGTTAATTAACGGTCCATAATTGAGGCTTTAACAATGGCAATCACTTAATGCAATTTAAAGGCAACCACGGGTCCATTCATATAGGGACAAGAATACCATAAAAGACTTGTGTTCTAAGTTTATAAAAACATGTATTCTACCTCGCGGGTTTTAAAAATATTTGAATGAGCTCAAACGAGGCTATAGACTCACCTTTAAGCTAACGGATGAACGTATGACGGATGAACAATGGAACCGGGCTGTAGAAAGTAGATAGTAGCACTCCAAGGTGATTCGTGACCTACAAAAGTGATCACAACCCTTAAGTACGCGTTTTATATGCTTATAAAACAATTATACGAAAATAATTCGGTAAAAATGTATTACGGGTAAAATTTGCACCAACACCTAAGTCAAAGTGAACTAAGACTAAACAAAGCTTACAACCTGTAGGAATTATGTATTCTACATGTTATAAGTGTTAAACCAAGTATCCAATATGGTTTGCACACAAAACACCTCAAGTTTACATAACAAAAGACGTAAAAGTCTAAATGATTCGGCGGGACTGTTTTGAGAAGAGTATATCACCCAAACTATAAATCCAATGATTTTGGGATTTAAAACCCTGGAACAAACTTGGAATCTAGTTTCCAAAATTTCCAACCATTCGATCTAAGAGTTTACGGAACTTTCTAAAAGCCCAAAACACTAACAGCCCTACCGTAAGAACTTAATAGTCAAACTGTACTAGTCAAACTTGGGAAAAAATAACCCGTTAACCTATATGGTTTAAGGGACTGAGATTTACACCATTGGAAATCCTCATGATTTTAATTTCGTCCCATACCAACCACGAGTAAAAAGCTACTACCAATTAGCGGGAAAGTTACATTCTTTGAAAGGTAACAAAATCAGAATTTTGTTTTTAAACTCGGGTTTACCGTTTTAGTCATAAAAACCATTTGGTGATAGCTATTAACATACGGTCAGTGGGAGGACTTCACATATGATCTCTACTACTGTACCAAACCTTAAAATTCACAAATGGAGGTCAATAACTTGTAGCCAAAAGCTATGTAAACCTGTTGTGCAAGAATATGCCTTTCGACCTTAAATAAATCATAACTTCCTCATCCGGAGGAGTTGAGTGCCTATACAACTCACTACTAACATGTAAAAGGCCTAAGGAATCCATTTAAGCTGTAAAACATTCAGGTTACAGTAGAAAATACGTGAGTTTTGGGCTCACATACCTGCTGTCCGAATTTTGGTATCAAAACAACTTAGCTAAACTACCCTTATTCCATTCCAAACAATAAAAAACACATCTTATATTAACCTAGATAGATCGAAACACTATAAATCTATATCATGCATGGTCAAAAATCAAAACCCACCTAAGAACAATAACCATAACAACAAAGCTAATCAAGAAAACCAATCACTCAAAAACCACAACATGATCCTCATGGGATCATGTTTGGTCGCGGCTTAATCAAGCCACCAATGGTGTTCTTGGACAAATTCCTAGTAATTCTATTAGTCTAAACACTATTAAACATATTGCATGTCTAATCCCATGATCAAACATGCAAGAACACAAACCTTGAATTTTATGATTTTATAAAAATCAATGCATGTGTAAATAAAACATGGGTTTATGATGAGGGTTTACCAAAGATCATTTTGGTATGATTTAATTGAAGGATTGATGAAGAAAAATCAATGGATGGGGCTGTTTTGGTTGTGGTTCGTCGCACAAAGAAGAAGCAGGGAAAGTGTTTGTGTTTTTTGTAAGAAAAAATAAAGAACTGTTGTGATGTGTGTGTGTTTTTGTTCGACGGTTAGAAAGAATAAAAAGGAAGAGGAGTGGGCTTGGCCCATTAGCTTAACTCTTATTATTACATCTAAAGCCCAAAGTTAACATTAATCCTAGCCCGACTCGATTCCTAAAAATCGCTAAAATTCTAATTTGGTGCAAATTTTATAACGTAAGTACAACATTTAAAAACATAATTATTTTTGAATTAATAAAGTCGGAATATATCGCCTCCGGTTCCCGTTCCATCGATCCATCACGATTTTATAAAATTTATGCGAGAGAGCGTTTAATTCAATTTTCATGATTTAAATTAAATCGTATAAATATATAAAAATTTCCATAAATCCAAATAAATCATTTTAAATAAGTGGAAAATAATTAAAATATAATTTAATTAAATTTCACGCGAAAATAAATATGACCTTATTTTTACGGGTTTTATAGTTATACTTACGACTGTGAGTGAATCGAGTTTATAGAATTCGTTATTTCCTTTCAGTTTTATGTTTTTTCTTTTGGGTATGAATCGAGTGATTGTTTTGTGATGTTTTTATTCAGAATGTGGACAATCTTGGTAAAGCATGTGAAACAGTTAAAGTTGCCCCGGACATTTCCGCAACCACCTGATGCCTAAGCTGCCTGCAGTTCCAAACATTGATAAATTTGCATATATCATCAAATTTACTTTACCGTCAGCATGATGATCAAGAACCTCTTGACATTAAGGTATTTTTTATTGTATCAATTCGAAACTTATTTGCAACTATCTATTTAAGATTGTTGCACTTGCCTTTTCTCTCTTAAGGAAACGTTTTGTAGTGGTTTTAGAATGTCGGTTTATAAAAAGTAGATGTTCTATTGCAATAACCGAAAGCAGGGCTATGAAAATCTTTTTATAACATATAAATAACATTATTACTCATTCAGACAAATGATGCTGCTTCTTTTTTTATGAATGCTGACTTTGAACCTGCCTTTGCGATTATCCGTGATAAATACTCTCAACGCTTTTTTCTATTAATTAGAGGCACACATAATATCAAAGGTACACTGCCGGTAGTAGCTGGTGTTGTGATTCCTTTTCATAAGGTATTGGTCAAAACTATATACACTTCAATAAACATATGGCCTTTTACTTGCGTGACTGGATATGCGTCAAGAATCTAATTGCGACACTGATGTCCTCGATGCGACCACTCAATATTTTCAATTCAGGTCTTAATGTGAATGGTGTAAAGAGAAACGACAAGCATGGATTTTATCTGAACTTAGGGGAAAACACCCTTTATTTGGTCACGATCTCCCAAGAACCAAAGAAGTTGCACGGATGTTTTGGATATATTTCAAGTTCTAGCAGAACTTCTGTAAACGGTCTCCCGTGAATGATCTGAAGAGAAACGACAAGCATGGATTTTATCTGAATTGAGGGGATAACACCCTTTATTTGGTCACGATCTCCCAAGAACCAAAGAAGTTGCAAATGTTTTGGGTACATTTCAAGTTCTAGCAGAACTTCCATCATATTATTTCAGTGCTTACATCATTTCTATGGCTACATCACCTTCTGATAAAACCCAAACTTTCCTGTCATAGATAACCAAAAGAGTGATTATATCATGTCTTGATGAAGCAATGATAAAACAGTTTTCTTTGAAGCATTGAGTATTGGGTGGAAATTTGGAGCTCCCATTAGGCTTATTAGAAATATGAATGTGCTTTCTAGGTTGTTCAAGGGAACAAGAATGATTTTAACACAGAGGTATTTGGCGCTTTTATATACTTACTTTTAAAATGTTATTTGATTCTTATACTTGTGCTCTTCTGATATTATTTGAGTTGTTTTTTTTGTTAATTATAGCCACATTATCTATATAAGAAAATGATTTTGACCCATATGCATCTTCGGTGCAGAGGACTGGTATTACTGTCATACCAAAAGGTTTGATTGATTTCTTCCATAGGTATAAGACATGACCTTATTAGAGCAAGTGGAACGCATCGCATGTTAGAAGTAAATAGTCACGTGTTTACACACAAATAGCTGCACCAAAAAGTTGGTAAATGACAATCTTTATTGCTCCAGACCAAAATATATTTATGCAACCCTACGATTTTTTTTACCTTTTATTTTGTACCAAAGCTATTTACAGCAGAAGGAAGACAATCGTTGACCTTTTTTTACTTGGACGCTGTTTGTTCAAAATAGATAAAGGGCCAATACGCTAACTATGTTGAACTGACAGTAACCTATGTTTCTTATCTTTTGGCATGTAAAGAAATCCGTTACCTGATTTAGTGAATACAGTATTGGAAGAGATAATTAATCTATTTAGTCTTCATAGAAATATTGATATATAAACTTAGTTGGTTGTGGTCAGAGCATATACTTCTTTTATGCTATTACTATAAGAAAACTGCATAAAATATTTTCTAATTTGAGTGCACCTGGCATACGTTTATTAGTTATTGTAATTACCCATGATCGCGTGTTCCTCCTGAATGTCAAGTGCCACATATCATATAAAATGAAACGCGGGACCTCTTTTGCCATATGATTCATGCGAGTTAGCGAGTCAATTTGACAATTTGCTATTATGTGCAGTTCGCCCTTACACGTATCTTATATTCTGAGTTGATTATATTGGAAATTCAATCAGTATTCCTCTTTAACTTCATTCCTATGAAAAGACACCTTCCTTTGCTATTTGGTGCCTTGGTGGTGTGAATTACTTATATTCTTGCTTTTATTGTTTCATTTGCATATTAGAGTCTACTAAAGGGACTTATGTAAAATAATGAGTTCATTGGGAGAAGCAACTGCATGAGGTTCTATCTATCAATATATAACATACATGCTAGAGATCTTTTGACTGCCGATTCTGCATTCAATAGCACTGAATCAGCAAAGTAGCCACTCCCACAGGTTTACAGACTGCAGAATTAAACGATGCAGATGCTGCACTTTCAACTACCATGATGCAGGAGAGGGTGAAGTATTATATCTGCAGGTTTAAGTTTATGATATTTGTTCCAGAGATGGGTATGAATTCAAATTACATTTACGGCATTTAAGACTTGCCTCGACGAATGTAATGACTGTGTGCTACAAGGCATGTAATCTAATCATAGCAGCAAACTTTTGCTTAATGCATTCTCATCCACTACAAATATATATCAAGAAGAGTTCTTTACAATTTGTGATGTGTAGAGCTGATGTAATATCATAAACTTGCTGTTTTTGAATTTGCTATATGAGAAATCAAACGTATATGATGATCGTTCGTCACCAATTTGTACTGGATGGGTGTCCACATTTCATGGCCAAAGATAGAGCCATAGCTGAAGAAAGGTCAACACAACACAAAGGAATTAGTCGTTGGCCCGTTCACGCCTACCACTACACATATGGGAGGAACCTCTGGAAATATAATAGGCTCAAGAATGGGAGAAGTTGGTTGATACATCGAATCTAATATTGCAGTCCAGGCTGCTACCATATGTATCTAATGGTTCACTGCTTTTAAAGAAGAGGTCATGTTGTCGCAATCACAAGTGATGTTACCAACGTGCACATGCTCTGTGTAGAGAAAAAAAATAAGGAAATTGATGTTTGGAATATAGCAGTGGCGTTGACTTAGACTAAAACATCTTTTCACCAAAACCTTAAATGTGGTTATCTTAAAACAAATAATGTGCGAAGTATAAAATTATATTTGAATGATGATCTAGCTTTCTGAAAAACAAAAATACTTGGAGGTTTTATGCATTCTTCTTTCTTGGGTACTTTCATTTCTACCCGTTTAAACACAATAAACTGACTCACTCATTAGTAAAATGGGTCAACTTAACTACATTACAAGTTGACCATAGGAAAAAAATAATAACTGTAGGGGTGCAGGAGGAGAGCAACATACTTCGTAAAATATGGTTAAAATGGGGAAAAAAACATATAAAAACATAAAAAAATTAAAAAAATAATACTTGTTTGATAGTTGGGGAAAAAAAATTAAATATAAAGATGTCCAATTTGATGTTTTACATATGCCCATTGAGATCATCTAATTTTTTAATTTGTCCATTAAGCCCATCAATGATAAAAAGATGGTCAAAAAGTGCTCTCTATTTTTTTTAAAAAAGTTAAAAAAAATGCCAAAAATTAGCAAAATAGGCAAGAATTGACAGCTATAGACGAAACTATGAAATCATGTTGTTGGGGAATTTTTTTTTGCGATAATGAAGATGCGAAGCCAAAAGAAAAATACAAGAAGAAATTCACGGCAAGGAGAACAAGGTGTAGCAAAAATTAGAAGCCAAGATGCTAATTAAATGGCATAAAACTTTTTTGTTAAAGTTTTGGGTAATCGCATTTAAAAAGTTGATTACGATAACTATCACATTACGAGCTATGACTGGCCTATAGGATGCCTTCGAATTGTTAAGGTGATGTGTGATGATTTATTTTTAGTAGAGGTGGTAAATTTTGCTCATTTTGATATATATGGGTGCATTTTGTCCATTTTCAAAAAAGGATGGGGCATTTTTTATCTATTCTTTATAATGAATGGGATAAACGGGCGCATATGTAAGAAGCTAAATGGGCTTAACGGGCGCACTTGTAAAATACAAATTAGTATACTCGACGAATATGTTTTATTAAATTTTTTATCCCGGCTTTTAAACAAGTATTTTTATTTTTTAATTGTAAGTTTTTATATGTTTTTTCCGTTTTTTAACTTGCGCCCGTTTAGTCCGTCCGTTTTGCCCGCCCTTTTCGCCAGTGCCCATTTAGACCGCGTCTGTTTAGCCCACCGCCAGTTTATCCCGTTACCCGTTTAACCCGCCACCCGTGCCCGCCAGTCCCGCCTACCACCTCTAATTTTCAGAAAGTTATTAAAAGACTACACTAAAGTTTGACATCTTTAAAACACAAGTTAGCATAAGAAATTTTTTGGCTTAGTCAGCCAATGGAACAAGGATACAGTTACAACTACAAAAGACGATGGATATGAATTTGTGACAAGTTTAGTACCTTTTTCGTACAGAAAAATTTTAAACATGTTTGATCGTTTTTATTAGTATTAATTAAAATTACAAATCCTTACACCAATGTATATGTAATGAATTCGATTATGTGACACCTCTACATACATCAATGTTTAATATTCCTTCCGTCTAATAATAATAGTCTATTGACAAAAAACACGTAGTTTAATAAAAACATCACTTTTTCAGCTTTCTCTCTTACTTTTTACACAAATACAATTTTATCCTTAAACAATTAATTTACGATTTCATTATTGTTTGTAATAATACCCTCAAGTGGGGGTGATATAGTAAACTTAATTTATATTTCTTATCTATTTTTGGACTGGACTATTAATATAGGACGTCCTAATATAGTATATACTGGACTGTTAATATAGGACACAGGGAGTGGTACATACTTAGTAAAAATCATAGTTAGTAGGAATTGATGATATTTACAATGACATTACTTTTGTATTCGGGTTAGTTCTAGCTAGGGGTGACAAATTTTAACAATTTTGATGAATATGAGCATTTTTTAGCATTTTTAAAAAAGACGTGACATTTTTTTCTCATTCATTATTATTGAATAGGTTAAGCGGGCGTACATGTAACAATTAAATGGCTTAATGAGCGCCCATTTAAATACTAATTAAACTACACGGCGAATTTTTTATATTTAATTTTTTATCTCGACTTTCAAATAAGTTTTTTTATTTTTTATTTCTACGTTTTTATATGTTTTTTTCATGTTTTAACTTACGTTGGTTTAACCCGCCCGTTTATCCCCTGCCCGTTTAACCCGCCGCCCATTTAGTCCGTTGCCCATTCAGCCCGCCGCCCTTACCCACCCGTTTTGAAACCTCTGGTTCATGCATACGAAGGAACCAAGCAACCTCTGCCCGCTAATTTTGAATGTAAGTTTTAACGTTTTAGTTTCACACGAAGATTTCAAACTAATTACTGCTTTTGATGGGTGTTTTAGAAATAATAACATACGTTTTTTTATTTATTTTTTTCTTAAGCTCTTTTGATTTTAAATGAATGATATTGTTTTTTATGCTTTTTTTTACATGAATTGTTATGTAATTTCACAAGTTTAATAATAGCTTATTTATTTATACTTTATAAAAGTTGTCTCTCTAAAATATTTTATACTGATATAGACTATAAATGTAATGCTTGTTAATGTAATGGGAACAGGTAACCATATGTCATTATTTCTAGGATCAAGATCATGAAGAGCAAAGGTTCTAAAAGGCTCGCAAAAGTTTTGTAAAGACGTGAAGCTTGACCTCCACGCCAAGCAATAGATCAAGGTTTGAGCTTAACTCTTGAAGTGAGACGAGAAGTGAAAAAACGTGATAGATCGTCATAAAAACGAGATGCGTAAAAGATTTTTTTTAATTCAATTTAGATAAAAAATCGTATCTTTTGAATATAAAAATCGAAAATATTACATTCACAAATAGTTTTTAAACTTTTTTTCTTAATTATTATAAATTTATAATATGATATAAATATAAAAAGTTATAAATATTTTCATATTTTGTGACGTTTTAATTCACGCCTTAAGAACACCATGACTCGCAAAAGCGTGAGACTTGACCATACCGTCACGCCACGTCTCATGCTATCTAGAACCTTAAATTGAAGAGTATGAAGATTTTTATGTTGTGATAAAAATGTTAAATACACAAATTAAACAACCAACATTTCTTAGAAAATATATTTTTTCACAAATGAACTAAAAACTTACACATTGTAATGGTGGATAATTTATTAAGTTTTACTTCCTTTTTAATAGATTACCATTTATATATTTTTGTAATGTATTCACTCTATATTAATTTAACAATGTTCGTAATTCATTGACCTTTGCTTTATGTAAATGTTAATTTTTCAGATATTGTTATCTTAATAACGACGATTACTAAAAATCAATATCAAAAACACACGAACCATAAACCATTATGGAACAAGAAAAAGAACGACCCCTCCCGTTGGACGGGTTACGACGCTAGTATATATATATATATATATATATATATATATATATATATATATATATATATATATATATATATATATATATATATATATATATATATATATATATATATATATATATATATATATATATATATATATATATATATATATATATATATATATATATATATATATATATATATATATATATATATATATATATATATATATATATATATATATATATATATATATATATATATATATATATATATATATATATATATATATATATATATATATATATATATATATATATATATATATATATATATATATATATATATATATACTAGTTGCAAAACCCGTCCGATGGACGGGCATGACTTTTTATTATCGTTTAACGTTTTATTATTTTGTAGGTATTTGTTTGTATTGCAAATGAAGTCTAACTCAGTTGGATGGATGCATTTGGTTATAGTCTCTATGTGGGGGAGGTCAGGGGTTCAACTCCTGTCATTTCCCATGTGGGGGATTTTCCCAGAATTGGCAGCCGGGTTTGAATCCCATCGAAATGCCTTGAAACCCCTTAATGGGAAACTGGATGGCTAGCATGGGGGTTGATATTCTTTTCGTGAGATGATTCGAACTCGGGTTGAGAGACTTGGTGCCTCGGTGGCACGCAAGATACTCCGCTGCACCAAACTGCCGTTAAAAAAAAGGTATTTGTTTGTATTGTTCATTTGACGGGTATGATTTCTGATTGTTTGTTGTTTGTTTTAGCTCGGCTCACCATGTGAGGGTGTTTGTCGTTGGCTTGTTGCATAAAAAAATAGATCTAAAATTTTTTTTATGGATTTTTTGAAGATAAAATGAAACGAATTATTCTAACCTAAATATTAAATCGAAAAAGTAAATATTTAATAAATTTCAAACACCTTTAAACACAAAAAGATCAGAATATTCATGAATTATTACCAAAATATATATAAAGTTGAAAACTTGAAAAAAAGTGAGATGCTTAATAAATCTGTCGAAATTATACGTGATGATAGTAAAGTAAAAAAAAGTGTAAGAAGGCTACTCATCATACCATAACATATTTAAGGCGTCGACTCATTCCCAAGACAACGTCAAGAGATATGTAAAACTCAGTCGAAATAATAAAGTTACCATCCGTATCAACGAAAAACTTGTAAATCACACTCCAATAACAATTTTTTTAAAGATTTAACAAAATTCACAAATAAAAAATATACCATTTTCATCTCCTTGATGCAAATTCTTCATCCAAAACACAACAATTATGTAATAATGGTTTCTTTAATAAATAGTACACGCCATCAGATACAAAAATAATAGCTGGCCTGTCGTTAAAAATTAAATTTCAAATATGCAGGTCATTGGCATACAAAAGACACAAATAGATACCAAGGAATATACATGATGATTTTTGTATCCATCTATCAAAGAACAAAGCTAACTTTATTTTATATAATTTAAATACATCCATTTAAGAGCTAATAGTTACGTAGTAGTAAATCAGAAAACCAAAATCTTTCTGATTGCTACTTCTATTTAGACATAAACTTGACAGTGTGTAAAGCAGCAACTCTATAGACACAATAAGAAATAAAGCACACATCAGATCCTTTATGAGCTTAAGGAATCCAAGTAATTTTTTACATTATATATACCTGAAAAGGCAGTAGATTGCTTCATCAAGTTTCTTATGGGTACAAGTCTCTGATGTCTCTTTGTGTGCTTGAGCAATGAAACGCCACTAAAGAAAGTGAAGCCATTCACTGCTCATGTCCTCCAGAGAGACAGTTACAATTCTTCAATCGGGGCATATTCGAAGATCAAACAACCCGAAACACAATAATGATAAGAGTCTTAGTACGGATATATGGAAGTGTAGCACGAATATATTGACCAGAGGAACCCTCCAATTATAGAATATGTATGATAAATTAAAGGCAGCCAAAATCGTGGTGCATGATCAAATAGCCTAAAAAATATCTCATAACCGTTTGGCACTGGTCATCCGCACAAACATGGTACTTGGTGGCCTATTTTAGGATTCTGTCATTCGATGAACTTCCCCCGCATATGCATATTATTTCTGAACCCTCCCCTTAAAGACATAGACATGATTGGTGCTCATCTTCTCTTGACCAATCAGAACCTTTCCACTCGCATTGATGATGAAATATCCAACTTGATCATAAGGGCACTCTCCAAGCTCCGTCAAGTGCTTTTCTGAGTTTTGAAGTAAAGATGCTTAATTTTTTTCAATATTCTTATCTGGATGATATATGACTTTGGGATACCTATGACTTTTAGGCAGTGGCAGACACATTTCCTAAAAAGGCATAGAGTTAAATCAGTAATTACGTGAATATTGCACAACTGGTTTCATGAATTTTTTGTTGGATATATAAAGTCCACCATCTGTAAAAGGAACTTACAAAGTATGGGTATCCATCAGAAATGCTAAATAATTTAGGAGCACTTTCAATAATGAGTTTAATATAGTAAAGAACATAAAAACCACATTCCGCGCCATCTCTCTATTGTGGAACCTGAAAATAAAATTATTGAGCGTGCATAAGATAGGCAAGCACAAAATGGATCACATTAGACCTGCCAACGGGTCAGCTAATGATCTGACCTAATCAATGACACTACTAAATGAATTGTGTGCTGGCCCATTAACTAAGCGATCTGACCCATGAAGCAACCAAACAATCTATATAGAGGAACATGGCACAAATTAACCCATTAACGCTAAATTTGTCAGGCTTACTGGATGGACTAATCAAGTTTTTCAGCCTAACAGACAAAATTGGATGAGAAATGGATCATGAACCGATCCATTGGCAGGCTTAGATCATGTCAAAAAATATAGTGAGAAATGAGTTACCTTAGGAACCAAAAAGGGTATTTTACGCAAAAGCTTTGTATATTCTGTCCTTTATTCATGTAGTAGGTTTGTTGATTGTTTTATTTATATCCATTGCATCTCATCCGCAACGATTTTAGTATTACATTATAAAGCGTTTAAGAAATGTGTCTATATGCTTTGGACTAATCACTTGCTACATAATTCGTTTGGCGCAAAGGGGTTCTGCTGAGTTTGTGTCTTGGTGGCACTATGCGCCTTGCCAAACCTACGGGTCGCAAGGTGAGGCAATGCAGATTCATATGCTAAATTATACAATGAACTTGAAGCCGCGTGCAAAGCAGCAGCTCTAGATACACTCTAAGAAATTAAGCACACATCAGATCCTTTCGGAGCTTAAGGAAACCTAGTAGTATAAATATTTGATTGTATTTTTACAATATATATACCTGAAAAAGCAGGATATTGCCTCATCAAGTTTCGTCTGGACACAAGTCTGTTATGCCTCTTTGTGTGCTTGAGCAATGAAACATCACCAAAGAAAATGAAGAATGGTACGCCATTCACTGTTCACACCCTCCAGAGAGACAGTTACAATTCTTGGATCCGGGCATATTAGGAGATCACAATGGTTTAATAAACCCTTTGACTCATAAAACATCTACAAATCAATGTACCATTTTACAAATTTAGTATGTAGATTATTTTAGGGGTATAACTTTTAAAGGATGATAAAAGGGAACATTCTTAATTTGCTCATGGATACCACCAGAGGTGGCATTTCATATTGCCCAGGTAGCCACCTATTTTAATCAAGTGCAGAATTCTAGAGCAAATTGGTCAAAGGAGCAATCAACCCAGCGTCAATTACGCTCTGTACAATTAAAAAGCATTATCCCTTTAAGAGATCTAGTAAATTCACAAAAAATATCATTTTTTACTTGTATTTGTTCTTTATTCCCAGCAGTGATGTTTGATATCGTCCAGCGCTTTTCTTTTTAATGTTCTTCTTGTGGTTATAATCAGGTTTATGTAATGAAGTGAATATAAATTTGTAAGAAATTGAGTAGGTCAGCCTATTTCTAATATGTAATGAAGTGAATATAAATTTGTTAAATCCATAGTTTAAAAGAAAAATATTGGCCAGATTTCTATTGTACGCATTAGCTTGTAATTACATACCAACCGCATGCAATCTTGGAGTTTGAGAAAATCCTAAAGGTACAGGGGTTTGTCGCCTATAGTCTTCTGTATGGTTAAATATTTATGGTATTTAACCTTTAAAATTCGCATATGATTGAATAATAGAAGAACCATCATGCATTATCCCTTCATCAGAAATTATATTGAACATCTAATGAAGAACATCAGAACTCAAATGGACCCCGTAACCCGGTACAAATTTGGTTATTAATAGTTAATAGTTATATAACAAAGTATAATGTGCTATTAATAGATGATACCTTTTCAGCTTCATCGTGTGCAAATCTTTCATGTGGAATATATAACCATTCTTTTCTCTTGCTGCTCCATCATCTGATTAAATTGTAACTCAGTAAAGAGTTATATGCAGCGCAATTGATTGGTTAATGATACCACGAGGTGATGCTAGTGTGAGTCAAACCTTGTTTCTTTTTCTAATTTCCAAATAGATATCTTTAAGTGCATAATCTTCTAAAAGAAGCGTACTATACAGGTTTATATGCTCCAGAAACATTAAAAATTCCAACTCTTCACAAGGGACTTTCGTTGCATTAAAAAGATAGACAAAAGGGTTAATGAGCCTTACCCTTGCGGCCAAAACGCACAGCTCTACCAATCTGATGCAAAAATACCTCGTTATCTGACTTTGAAGGAGAGTTATGAATTACAGGAATGTCATAATTGACTACCAAATTAACATGGAATAAGGAAACGTTTACATATTAGTAAATGTTGCTTGAGGTTAATCTCTAATGGATAATCAAAACCAGTATAATTTTATCTGAATAGCCAAATAGATCCAGCAATGACTAAATTCAATTACATAACACCTCCTATAAGTCATATTATCAATACCAAAATTTACCCTATTTGCTCTAGTCAAGTGTGTTAACTTCGGACTTTGATAATAACAATGGTTAGCCTATAACAAAACTTAAGCAAACTATCACTTTCATACTAATGCCCAAATATCATCTAGCCCAATGAGCTAAAGAACAGTGTTTCATCGTAAATTTCTTAGGTAGTGAAATAAATAGAGTTAGCCATGATTCTATATCTTTTACTCTAAGTGTGTCGACGGTTTCTTAGTGCTAGTCAAGTCTCGGAAATCTAAACCCTGAGACAGATCGTCAACGGCAAGTTCTTATAATATCAACCTTAAATTGTGATAAACTTGAACACAGTAACAAAACTCAGCGCACTCAACTAATAATTTCCGTAATTTATAAGTAATATCATTAGCCAAAGCATGTGCGCGTACCTAAGGATTAAAAACAAAGAGCGATCATGTATGGATAGTATCTAATGACATCTTACTGATAGTCCTATGACAATAATCATCAAGCTATGCCTGAAACTCAAGGAGTCGATCGCTTCTTTCATTTATATCCTGAAGCCACTCTACCACCACAATATGTGTTGTTGTCGTGCCATGGGTTTTTGGTCAGTGGATACGTGGTTTTGATAGATTTTTTCATATCTTCTCCTAGCTTCAAGAATAGATTAAGGTCATCATGTAAAATTTACAAATCTTTTGTAAGAATAAAAGTAACTTAACATGACTTATGTATTCTTACTTAGCATTAATCTGACATTATGAATAAACATGCAAAAACAAACACAAGTTTATACAATTATCTAATTAACTTAACATAGTAGAGCACAGGCCAATATGATACATAGTTAACCATCTAATTATTTGATAATAGAGGAAAATAGAGATGGTACTTAAATCTACACCAATATCGAAAAGCTATAAAGGTAGATTATGTTAAAAGTGGAATGGTTATGATACTGATTTCTTGCACTTTATCACATGGAAGCTAACTTGCAAGCTCATGGGTTGGTAGCATTAGGATGAATAATAGAAAAAAATACGACGGGATGATTAAGAATATAATTTAATTAAGGAGGCTACAACATCAGGTATGAAGCAAAACTCCACGAGGGTCATTACATGTTTTGATGGATCCTAAACAATGTTTAAATTCACATATGATGTTAAAACAACTGATGACACTCTATCGATCTTATTCTTTTACTCACTGCTAATTTCGATCTACTACAACACAAATAATACTCACATATACAGTAATTTTATGTTCACACTCGGCAACTAAACAAATATATCAAAATTAATCAAACTTTTAACAGTTTCTTATTTATAATCAGCAAAGTAACAAAACAATGCTATCACATGGTGTTTAGGTGCATCTTGAACTCATTGAGATGAAAAGGACCTACCCCAAAAGCAGGCAATGCACACAGCCTCCTCCATGGACCACCATCATCACCCTCATTTCCAAATATGTTTTTAGTCTCACGTGCATCAGCAATAAATGGCATTATAGTGACATTATAGTTCACCAATTTCCTGCAAAGAATTTGTGACGTAAAATCTAAGCTATCAATGGAAAATCTATCAGGAATCGAACCAGAGGTGAAAAAAAAGTTAGTCAGGTGATTTGACTATAGGGTGGATACAGGTTCTGGTCTGAAGGGATGAACCCAACGTGTTAAACCTTTTTAAAGGTTATAAATACGATTGAAACTGTGAAAAAATAATAGCAATTGCTTTTACATAACGCTATTTGGGATGTTGTACGCTTTTGAATACACATTCCCTAGTGTAATATACAAAGCACAAGCTGTCGAAGAATTTGAAATGACCATTGACAATTGGCTATGTCAATATACAACCCAGTCACGCCTGCAAAAGATAGGTCGTTAAAAAAGAGAAATTAGACATAGAATAAAAGACGGTATGCCACACAAAACGGGGAAAAAGCATGGAAAATATTTTAAAAAATTCAAAATATTATGTTCACCTTCGCACTTATCATTCATGGATTCTAGAGTTTTGGGTGGCATCGTATGAGTCGTTTATCAGCGGCATACTAATGTGTTCTCTTTCACATTGTTGAAAACCCTCTAAACACTTTCGCTTCTGTCTAGCAGAAGAGCCAGCTTAGACATGACACAGTACAATCCCAAATTTCAATTCACATTTGTGAGGTATACTTAAGACCCCAGCATCTTTATTAGCTACATGGGAATTCAATGGCCGTACATACAATGTCTTGATCCAAGGAGGGAACGATAACAGCATTCCTCTTGCTAACTTCGAAAACATGGCATTTAAAATGGTTTCTCTTTCGCCCAACAGAATCAATGAAAATCCTATTTGCAACATGGAGAAAAAAAAACATAAGCACCATTTAAGATAAACACTCAATGCGAGCAAAGACGAGTAAGCACAACATGACATAACACAATCCTAAATTTCAAACCACCTGCAGGAGGTATACTTGAGACCCAAAATTTTCCAATTTTGACATCTTCACCAAATGAGAAATCAAAATGTGTTCCTTTTTTGTCATTCTAGAGTTGGCATAGGAGCCTTCACCTATCTTAAATAAATTCTTAGGAAAAAATAAACAAACAAAGCAAAGGCTATTTCAAACGAACTATACAAAAATCAGTTTTCCATACCTTGAGACGCAACGCTTCCAGATTGCCGAAGAAGACAATCATGAGGATCATCACTAACATGTCGGGCCACAAAATCAGATACAAACCCACCCTCATCATTAAACATAGACAACCCTCCTAAGTGTTTTTTAGTAGATGGTAAGCGGAGTGCAGAACCGTCAAAATACAACACAACATGTTCTGCACCGAAATCAGGTACAAAAGAACACACACCACTCATCTCATCAGTTGTTGGCAAACGTACAAAGGGGTCGAAAGGATTATCAATCGCATCGGATTCTTTTTACCCTTTTTCTTAAACAAAAATTTTCCTGCACACGTGGTCGAAAAGGACATGATCTTCAAATTCTTCAAAATCCTCCTGCAATATAAATGATGCAGATTAATTATATCACCTTAAAAAGAGATGCCATAGTTCTTATGTAGCATATCAGCTCCCACATAACATTTTATGTGTATAACCTAATGCAGAAAATGAGATCTTTAGAAAGTCACAGATCACATTCGATCTGGACGAATCCATAGAAAACGAAAGAAGCAATATCAACTCTAGCTTCCTTATATGAGCCTTGTGCCGAGTGATTGATGACTCTAAATGTGTCTATTAAACAAATATGTCTATTATATACCATATTGTTTAAGGTTTAACCAATCTCTAGCAACCCTATACATAAAATATTATATAAAAAATTAAAGTCACGCACAGTCCTAATTATTATAAGGGAAAATTGCATAAATTGTAATGTAGTTGAGTCTTATTCTCTACCTCAGGTTCAAGTAGTTTAACACACCACGTATAAATTTAATAGAACACCTAAGATAATCTCACGTGAGGAACTTGTTTTAATCTTACCACAAATGTTTCACCACATATTATAACATTCTCAAAAGTGTTTCATAAACAGAATTTTGTCATTAGGGTTTTAGCACAAACTTCGATTTATACATAATACTAAAATAAATTAATAGAAAGATAATTTCATCATTAGGTTTTTAAGAAGAAGATACATATCTGTTAAGGTTTGGAGAAGAATATACATACTGGTGTCGCGAATGTGATCAGGCTTTGGAAGAAGATCGTTTTTTTTTTAAGTTGTATAGAATACGATATACCCGATCATGGGTTTTAGGGATAAAAGTATATGGGGGTCTTTTATTGCCAGAGATATTTACATAGATCAACGGTGCGACTTAATAAACAAAATAATTTAATTTGTGTTCATATACTTTGATTGGTAAGATATAAACAATAAAGTGGGATTGGTTGGGTGGTAATACATAACACAACACTTATGGTGTTGCCACTAACAGACCCATGTTCGAACCTTGTAAGTCTTTTTTTAATGAATACCAAGTTTTTAAAAAACTGAAATTTAAAGGGAAAAAATAACATAGCAGTAATTAGCTAAAAAAAATTAAAAATAACAGGACACAAAGAAAATACGACGAAAATAGCAAAAAAAATACTTTAAAAATAAATAAAAAGGAAAAATTGCAAAACAATAAAAAAAATAAAATAAAAATAGAAAGTGATGACATGGATTAATGGATGCTTATGTGGCATTTCCCTCCTCTTATATATAATGTAAAGATATATATATATATATATATACTAGCTTTTAGACCCGTCCGGTGAACAGGCTAGCTTTAAGTATATATTTTTAATGAAAATTGAAATTATTTGTGTTTGTATTAGAAGTTTAGTATATGTAGTGTTAGTTATGACATTAATATTTTAATAATGCAGCAAAGAATAAACAAAAATAACGTAGTTTAAGATATTTTATTTATTTAAGAATATTATGAGTTAATTGAATTTGTATACGTTAACGTTATGGATAAGTTTGTTACATTAAAATTTTTTAGAATTTTAATAATATTGTATAAATCTTTTATGTATTTTTGTATTTTATGAGGTAATAAATTTTTGTATATGTTAATGTTATGAATAACTTTTTTACATTAATTTTTTTTTGAAATTAATATTATTGTTAAGTTTTTTTTTTGTTAGCAAAAACTTTATAGTTAAATATTTTTTAGAAATTTTGTATGTTTTGTGGTATAGTGTATTCTAGCAAGAGTAATCCCAAAAAGCTCATTGCTGGTATTATTTTTTGTCACGTGTATAATATAGCAACAGTATATAGCCCAGTTCAAAACTTGACAGTCCAAATATTTAAAAATATTTTCATTTTAGTAAGTAAAACTATTATGAATCATTTGTAATTACTATTTTCTTTTTGAAGCATTTTATGGAAATCATTTAATAAATTACATATGTCATTTTTATAAAATTTTGTATTTAAGGAATCATTTGTAATTCCTATTTTTTAATCATTTTATGGGAATCATTTAATAAATTACATGTGTCATTTTCATAAAATTTTGTATTTAATACATTGTTTCATCATCATTCCTTATATATTTTTATAAAATTTTGTATTTAAGGCATCATTTGTAATTCTTGTTTTCTTTTTGAAGCATTTTATGGAAACCCTTTAATGAATTACATGTGTCATTTTTAGAATTTTGTATTTAAGGCATCATTTGTAATTCATATTTTCTTTTTGAAGCATTTTATGACAACCCTTTAATGAATTAAATGTGTCTTTTTTATAAAATTTTTTATTTAAGGCATTGTTTCACCATCATTCCTTATATATTTTTATAGAATTTTGTATTCAAGGCATCATTTGTAATTAGTATTTTCTTTTTTAAGCATTTTATGGAAACCCTTTAATGAATTACATGTGTCATTTTCGTAGAATTTTGTATTTAAGGCATTGTTTCACCATCCTTCCTATATAAGGGTTTCTGGTCTGATATATAAATATATATATATATATATATATATATATATATATATATATATATATATATATATATATATATATATATATATATACATATATATACACACTACAAGAAAAGATGGTTTTTAGGATAAAACTTTTTAGAACGGTAAAAAAATCGTGCCAAATATATGTATTTGGCACTTGTTAGATACCCGTGCCAAAAGATTCGGCATTTAGGACTACTAATAAAAGACCGTTCCAAATACGTATGCATTTGGAACGTTTTCTAATAATGGTGCCAAATACATGTGTATTTGAGACATTTTGAGTTAACGGTACCAAATAAATATGTATTTGGGACGGTTGGTACCACTAGTGCCAAATTTATATGTGTATTTGGAATGCTATCTATTGTTGGCGCCAAATAATTATCTATCCGAAACGATTGATACCATGATGCAAATACTTATATGTATTTGGAGTTGATTTATATACCACTCTTTGTCGGTTATGCGGTTCGATTCCAGAAGATGTTTCTCATGTTCTATTTCAATGTGAGTTGGCTCTTCTTATCTTTCGGAAGATTTGAAGGTGGTGGGATCTAGTTTTCAGGGATATAGAGTCCTTTTTTGAATGGGATATTTGCTATTCTTCCATCCGATTGCCAACTGAGCTTAAACTTATCTTGGAAGGTGTGTTCTTCGTGGCCTGGTGGCATATTTGGTAGATTAGGAACCAATGTATTTTTGTTGTGGACCCGCCTTGGCGTTCGATTATCTTTGACGATAATGTTTCTCGCGCTTTTGTTTGGTGTACTAGTAGATGTAATAATCCTATTTCCTGGGATAGTTGGTTGAAAAACCCTAATTTACTTTCTTAGTAATCTTTTTCTAGCATCTTGCTAGTTTTAATAAAAGTTACCGTTAATAAAAAAAACAAAAAGAAGCTATAGTAAATATAATTACTTATAAAATTTTGTTTTATATTCTGTTTGTACGATCAGGAAGAACTAACATTAGAGTTAAGTGTGCCATGCATCACACTTAATTTTAGGTTATGAAGTGCATTTTTTAATAAAATATGTTTTTTATATGTGCAACCCTAAATTTATCCTAATCAATTATCTTTTAGCAACTTTAACATTTATAATCATAAAAAAATTGTGCAACACTTTCTTAAAATTAGTTATTGCCTATCGAGAATGTACATATTTTATTAATCGTGTGACATCTTTTAATTTTTTTTAGTTTTAATTGACTTTTTAAGAAATGTTTGTTTCGGCTTATGAAATATAAACTCACTTGAGTCTATATTATATAAGCTTCAAATTTTGAGCTAATTTTGAGATTTAAATATTCATATAAATTTATATAATAAATTTATATAAACTCATAAGTTTTAAAATAAGAAAAAAAAAACTTATACAATCTCATAATAAAGCTATAAAATTTATCTTTAACTACAAAATTTTATCTTTACCCAAAAATAAAGCTATAAAATTTAGAACTTATGCACACCGCTTAAAGCAACTTTATGAATCCCGCCCAAAAATTCACCCAAATTTTCATATTCCCTCTGATTCTTAATTCCCCTAAAATTCTGTCGATTACCAAACTTATCCTTTTTTTTAAATTATCTCTACCGTGTCCATTGTCAACCATTCAATTATTGTGATTTGCAATTGCTCCTTATTCGCTCAAGTCAACAGCCACTAATAGACCGAACCATTCACCATCGTTGCTCCCATTTTTAAGTCCATTGATCAACAAAACTGGTATTTTAATATGATATATCTTCATTTATGTAACCAATTTATGGTGTTCATACGACAGTTTCATATTTTGGTGATTTTCAAATTTAGGCTTATTGTTCAACAAGTCAATATAACCTGTCAACATCAGATCTGCTACACTTAGATCTTGTTTCATGTCGATTTTAGGTATTAAACTTTCATTACATGATTACTTTTGTAGTATTCCATGTCTTTGTTACAATATATGTGATAGCTTGTTTGGTTAAGATTTGATGTTTTTGCGCAAATGTTGTTTCACTAAATTGATGACGAGTATATAGTATGATAGTGTATTACACAATTCTTTGTTCGTATATAAATCCTTAAGAAAATGAATCCTAATGATTTGTTACAAGATTTGATAATTTTACTCGTAACCTGCAGAGAAAATGGTGAAACTAAATTTCGGGTTGTTTGAGTCACGTAAGGGTTGTTTCATATGTTTGTGGCTACTAAAAAGATATTCACTGATCATATTGTATATGGATAGCAGGTAACTGTCATAGCTCATTTTGAAATTTAGAGCATGCATTTTAGTGTCCTAGGATAACTAAAACTTGCAAATGGCTGGTCTTGAAAGCTGAAACTCGTAACAGATTACTTAAGATTAGGGGTGTTATCGGGTCGGGTTATCGGGTTTTGTCGGGTCGGGTTGAGTCTGGTTTTGTTAGAAGAAACTACCCAGCAACTCCCGATAAGGAGTGTGGTTATCGGCTTCGGGTTACTAACGGTCGGGTGTTATCGGTTCGGGTATCGGGTTGACTTATTCAATTTAATGACAAAAAATATTTAAGCGTAAACACTTGTGGTTGTTTCAGCAACCCAGTTTGGTCTTTCAAGTTTCCTTTATTTAAATAAAGATGCAATTTGTACAAGCATAAGCATCACCCTTTTTTGTTCACTTAACTTTGTTCTTTTGGTATTAAGATGATAAATTGTCGACATTTTAGTTGGAGCGTACACAACAGGGTTAACTAATGTTGCTAGTTAAAAGCATGTTTCTTTTGTAATTGTGTTACTTATCTAATGTAAAATGTAGAGCACAAGTTGATTATTCTAGCAAACGCACAACAAAGTTCCCTAGCAGCTGTTACAGTTGCATAAGCATAACTCGAATATCTTAAAAATTTTAGGAAAAAAATAATTATTGATTTTCAGGTCTTATCGAGTTGGCCCATAACGCGGTAACATAAAATTTTTAACCCTAACCTTTGAATCTCTTGATGGTACCAACATTCAAACAATAGTGGAAAGAGACGTGTGTTGGTTTGATGGTCAATGTCTCTTTGAAGCTCTTTGATGGTATTGATGTTTCTCCATTAGATCCAAATGGTCCATTCAGGTATCACGTCTTTGACTAAATTATTTGCATTTTTCTAAAGAATAAAGCGAGTTAGATTTATTAATACCTTGATATATAATATTCAGAATGCTTATTATGGACAAGTTTAAGCAGTTAGGGAATGCTCTAATGGGAAAAGTAGAATCTGGCAGTGTACATGAGGGTGATAATCTTCTGGTTATGCCAAAGAAGGTTTTCTTCAACGATATTTTTTCATTTTTCTAAGGTTATTTTCCCCCTTTGTTTGTATGCTCCTTCCAAATACCAGTCAGTAGGAGGCCACTTATGTATATTCTACAGGTTCAGGTGAGAGTTGTAGCCATATATTGTGATGAAAAAAGAGTACCAAGTGTAGGACCTGGTGAGTAACTAAGTGTCCGAGTATCTGAAACTGAAGTAGAAGACATACGATCAGGCTTTGTTCTCTCTAACATCAGTATGTTTTCTTTATAAGGTCAATAATAGGGTTATGTATACATAATCCAAATACTATTATCTGTTTTTCGTTTTATTTGTTTTAGCATGGTTTAATATTTCTTCACTTTTTATGCAGAAACCCCAATACCTGTAGTTTAAAAGATTATAGCTCAATTACAGATTATTGAATTTGAAGATGTATGGAACTAAACTTTATTTTTTCTTCGATTATGCTTCATTATTTTTTATCTCGTTTTTTATGCATTTTGTTTTGATATTTTAGGCTTTGTTTGCACCCGGTTCTGCACATCCATTCAGTTGGTGAGGGGTGTAAGATCATTGAGCTGAAGCAAGAAATTAATCCTAAAACGGGAGAGGCTATAAAGAAGGTCCTCTTTGCGAAGAATGGTGTTGTAGTCATATGCCGTATACATGTGAGTTTTATGATCCTAGAAACTTTTTATGTATCAGTTACAGTTATTAAAGAGGCTCCTAGAGGATTGACTACATAAAAAGTCAATTGAAATATATATAGCTTTTTTTAATAACTTTTCTGCTACGTTTATATGCATTTTAAACTTTAGGAAACTTTTCAGTCAGTTTCCTGTTAGTTAAAATTATCGAGTAATAAATTCATTAAAGCTAAAAAATGTGTGAAAAGTTTAACATCTAAATAATGCTTTGCTCTCTCTATCTCTGTTCTACAGGCGGAAAAACTATTGCAATTGGGAAGTGTATAAGAAGACTTTAGATGGAGGATACTCGTGATGTTTTCGAGGTTCGCTCATCATTAAGAAATGCCCCAGATGCAATAGAAAGGATGGTCCAAACTCAAGTAGAAGCACAACTAAAAACTAAGGTAGCCGAGCGAGTAGTAGATGTAGCTGTAGAGCATGATGCACACATAGAGGCTAAATTAGCGGTGCATATTTCTAATTATGATACGAATCGAGTAGACTGACTATGTTGACTTGATTTTATAGATGATTAATAAAAATTAAGTTCATTTATTTTTTGCTCTGATTTACTATAATTACACAAATTTAAGATGCTCCGTTCATATGATGTGTACTAAAACGTATTTGTAACGCGGTGCACATATATGTTAGTAATGATTATGCAAGCCGTGCCAAATATGTTTTTTTATATAGAACACAAAAACGTGCCAAATGTTCGTTAGCAAGGCGTATAATAACGGGTCAAATACATTTGGCAGAAAAAAGGAACCGTGCCAAATACGTTTTTCACATTAGATAAAACGGTCCTAATTAATTTCGGTACGGTAAATAAAAACTGTACCAAATACCTATTTAGTACGGGAAATGAACTGGTACCATATACACATTTGGCACGGGATTGAAAAGTGTGACCAATGCCTATTTTGGAACGAAAAATTATCAACCGTGCCAAATACATCAATCATGGCACCAAAGGTTAAACCGTCCCATGAACCGTGCCAAATACTATTAAGCACGGTTTTAACTCGACCCAAATGTATTTGGCACCCTCATAATAGGTACGGAGCCAAAAGCGTGCCAAAGCCGTCCCAAATAGCATTTGGCACGGTTTTTTTGAGTATTTGGCACGGTTTTACCCCCTCCTAAATACCATTTTTTCTTGTAGTGACATATATATATATATATACATATATATATATATATACATATATATATATACATATATATATATATATATATATATATATATATATATATATATATATATATATATATATATATATCTATATATATATATATATATATATATATATATATATATATATATATATATATATATATATATATATATATATATATATATATATATATATATATATATATATATATATATATATATATATATATATATATATATATATATATATAGAGAGAGAGAGAGAGATGGGATCAAGAGAAAACTTAATCTCAATAGAAAACTTGGAAAACTCACTCCCAACCGTTGGATCATGCTACCTTCCCCTCCTTTTTTTACCTCTTAAGTACAAGGGCCTTTTTTTCCACAATTTTTTTTCCAGGGGTCATTTATGTGATTTTTAACCCATTTTCTACTAATCATTTATGAAAGCGTGTTCTCTCTTTTTATTTCCATCACCCTCCCTAATTCTACGATCATTGTTTGGTTTTACATTCTTCCTCTTTATTTTCTCCTTATTTTAGCATGTGTATGTATGACCCGGTTTTCCATTCTCTTCCACGTATCTTGCCTTTTTTTTCTCTGATCAAACTGTGAACTTTAGTGCCAACGAAAATATATAAAAACAAATCCAAATTATGGCTTTACTATGGACAATTCCCATTACCACAAACAGATAAAAGGCCAATACAGACAATCTAACACAAGTAAACAATACAAGACATGTTTATCTTAATTGCTAAAACTGATCATAAATTTTTGAAAAAAACTCGTAGTGTTGAACGGTATAATGCCTACTTATAGAATGCATTTAACTGTATGATCACTGTTCTGTTATACTTAAAGCTAACCGCAACCAAAAAAACAAATTTGACTATCAGTTGGTAGCATCATGTCCTTGACGATGGCCATCACGAATCTAAGTAGCAACATCACGAAAAGCACTGGGTCCATGAGGGATAAACAGTAAAGACGGTTTCGATGATGCACCCATTTCCTTCATTGTGTCAAAGTACTGGGTCACCTAACATCAAATAGTGGTCGTCTTGGAGAGTATAGCTACACATGAACCGATAACAGAACATATATTAAGAGAAAAGATCTGAAAAGGTCATATACTGAGAAAATATCATATTTTTCTCAAAATGTGGGTCAAGTATCAGCTCTAGCTGCTGAATGGTGGTCTTTAGATGTTCTGAACAAAAATACATAATAAACTGAGTTATTGATGGTTTTGGTTTATCTTTTTCGGTAACCTGCGCAACCTATCTGCCGTATTTTTCAGTAAACATATCATCCATTCTAAACTATAAGTTTTGTGAAACCTCTAAAGGATTACCATCAGGTAGGACATAAAAAAGGCAGGCTATAATGTTCAGGTACAGGTTACTGGGTGCCTTTTTATGAGTCTGGAAGAAGTGTCATTCTAGGTTCTAAAATTTTGTTGCAACTTCGTCCTTCGAAGTTTTCAATTACTAGATAAAACAGCTAAAAAGACCTCACTTGACAGCCCTTATAAGATAAAGAAGACCCAACTTGACAGCCCGTATAAGATAAACAATACCCAACTTGACAACCCTTATAAATTATGCCAAACACATCTTATTTAAAAGCTTCCACTAATACGAATTTCATATAAGATCATGTACACCTATGGGTGATGTATTTGGGCCCAGGCAACAGAACCTGTTTGTCCTATCTTGTAAGCTTTAATTACTAGCTTCACCCTATAAACAATACAAAATTCTGACATAAGTTATTGTGAGATTCTCGAAAATAAATTATAACTTTTCTAATATTTACGTTAGTATGTGGATACCACAACGTAAAGTTAATTTGCAGGCTATCATGCAGTTTATATCTAGTAGACTTGAACTATGATCCTTAATCGCCAACTAGTCATATGCGTTATTTCAGCACAGCAAAAATGACCCAACATCAAAGTTCTCAATAAATATGTAAAACTTCATAACTTTATACGCAGGGGAAAATATGGTCCAACTTAGCATCTAAAAGATCGTGTACACCTCTGGGTGATGTATTTGGGCCCAAGCTAAAATGAACAACTCCTTGTTTAATTCCAATAGTACCCGTCTTTATTCATCCTCTAATAAACAACTTTTGAGGTTATTTAATTCTAAAAAATGCAGAAAGTAACAACCTACTTCTGTTTAATTTTACATATATGTTTACTATGATTAAAATAGAAAGTGCTTCTAATTTTTTCCATTTTAGGCGGTATACAATTATGTAGTGACAAAATCCAATGGTTGCTTCTATTTTGCACAATAGAAATCTAAGCAAGTTTTTAATACAAAAAAATAGATGTAACCTGCTTTATCATATAGATAAAATAACTAAAGATGCTCTAATAAGTCTAATGATGCACAAATAATACTCATTGATGCCACAATACTACTCACTAATGCCCTTTTCTTTCGTAAGTGATTGTGAAGGTTGTATGCGTATATATGTTGATTTTGTCCCCTTCAACCCATTTTGATTGTAGTTTACCCCTTTGGCCCATTATGTCTAGCGTCCCTTAATTTCCCTATTCATTTTCTAACATGTCTAAATTGTTTCACATAGAGCCACTATTCACGGAGGGATTATTGTCGTCAAAAAGTTGTTTGAGAGACAAGGCATGGCTAGATGTATGTTAAGACTTAATGATATTTATAGTACCTTTGAAATATTGAAGATTTCATCAGAATTCTTGGCCATTAACTTGTTTATATCGTCGGTTTGTCGATTCTCTAGTGAGCCCATTCTTGCAAGAACAACCATGCACAAACCTTTGATTTACCATCACTAGTAGTTGAAGTTGCATCCATTCCAGCTATGTTTTGAAGTACATCCTTACTAACCTTTCTGGGTGCAGTTTGAGTACCTGTTATGTTTGGTGTTTGCGAAAGTAAACAGTGGTGAGTAAAGGAATGCTATACAAACAGGTACCCTAAAATATACAAACAGGTGCCCTGAAATATAAAAACGGATGCCCTAAAATATGAAAACTACATGCATACCCAAAAGTGACATACCAGACCCCTAGTATTTGTTCTTGGCCCTTCCACGCTATCATCTTCTGTCGGATCAGACTGAAATTATGGCAAACTTGAACCATAAAATATTAAACTCAGGCCACAACAACTTATGCCACATTACTGAATTAGCTTAACTTTATGTCAAATTGAAATTGTGGCAGCTAATATAAGATGAATACTCTATGTAAAATTTTAGTGCACATCACTATATTCTGATGCTTTTATGTGTTTTGACAAAAGATATTATAACACGACATAATAGAGCTCACCTTTACTGTGGAGAGGTGCTCGTTTAGCAAGAGAGCTTGCCTGTACAACTTCAAGACTCTAGCACGCAGAATGGAGGTCTGGAAATTAAAGGTGACAACCATAACTGAGTCTCTAGTGAGGTTTAATAATGTCACATTAAATTCATGTTTAACTATTCATAGATGTTAATAATTATAAAGCTTACAACAGACCTAGAGAAACACAACTGCCAATGATGATCAGGTATTTGTCCAGCAAGCTTGTTGCCCTGCAAATCTCTAATATCCAAGAAAGGGTTCCACCTGACATCAACAATCGGCTTCTCTTTTTCCAATGTTAACTTGTAGGGATATCTTTGGTATCTTCTTGCTAGTTTCCTTCCAACGGTTTATATTATTTGTTTCTTTTATGTGATTGTTTTCTTTTCATAAGATGACTCCAAATCAGTTGCCGCATTTTTGTGAGCCTTCACAAACTACTCAAAAGTTGTGCTTGCTGATCACTCCAGACCGAGTACTTTTAGAATCTTCCACCACCTTCAATCAATAACATAAAGTTATATAAGGCTGTAATATTCTAAATTTTTACGACTAATACATCAAAAAGCAAAAAAGGGTTCTACTACTCTCTCATTACCATAATATTGTCAACCTCCGAGAGGAGCTCAACTTGTTGAGCGACGAGAATAAGGTATACGCATAAAACAATCCTCAAATTCAAAAACTAAGTTTTATGTATTCCTTTTGATGAACATATATGCGCACTTTTCTAGTATACTCCTTTTGCCCCTCTTGTCTTGTTCGTCTCCACTGATTTTTGCACATTGAACATCCTTATGCAAGTAGTTACCTGGATGAAACTCGTAATCCAAGTTAATATCAGCATAAGGACCAAGTTCATATAAGGATATGCACCAAGTTAATATCAACATATGACCACTGATGTGCTAATGTTTTGTGGCTACTTATGTGCTCCTCGCGGTTTTAAAGACAATTATGAAAACAATACCTGATCTCAAACTAATCATTATGGGTGATAGCCTCGACAAAACCAGATTTTAACGTTTTTTTAGGGTGCGTCTTTTACTGAAATTACAGTGCTAGATTCATCTTGTTGAACACTATTATGACTCGTGTAATTAGGTGTCTCTTTGGTATCACAACTACATAAGTGTTTACTGCCCAACACATCAATATTACAGATATTCCATGGATGTACAATTAAAAACTTGTTATTGTTAATGTGCAGAGACACATACCTGTACATAAAGTTGCAAAGAAAAAGTCAAAGTTGTTGATCGCATTCACCAATTAGTATAATCTACTACATATAAAAGAATTGATATTGTCGTCCGTAAATGAGTATTTGGGTATATTCTCTATTTTAATAGCTCAAAAGCTGCCTCGATCATTATTGAAAAATCTTTAATTGGTCTTACTCATGCGCTAGTTAATCAAATAGATGTCGTAACTAATTAATCTAATAGATGCCGTAACTAATTAATCTAATAGATGCCGTAACTAATTAATCAATTAGATGCCGTAACTGATTAATCAAAAAGATGTCGTAACTAATTAATCAAATAGATGCCGTAATTAATTAATCAAATAGATGCCGTAACTAATTAATCAAATAGATGTCGTAACTGATTAATCAAATATATGCCTAACTTAAACAAACAAATGGCCTAACTAGTTAATCAAACAAATGTCATAACTTATTGGTTAACTTAACTTGCAAAACTAGAGTTAGACACCGAACATTGCTGATTTACCTTCTTAGCTTGTGTAAGAATATATATAACAAATAAAAAAACAACTACAAATTTCATTCCGACATTTCATCAAATAAGTAAATACAAATTTTAACAAATATGTATAACTTATGATTCTTTGGATGTTCAGCTTCTTTTTGGCACCTCTTGTTAAATGTTCATGGACAATCTGATAATAAAAATTGTTACTTTTATCAATAATAAATAAAAAAACATGACTAATATGAAAAAATTAGCGCACCTACAATTTGAATGTTAATTCTTTGCCAAATCTGATATGAATTATAAAATGATTTTGGTATTATAATCGAGAAAATAAAGATTAATTCTGTTCAGACATTTCAACAAACATATGGTGTGCAACTTCAATAACCACATCTTCATGCATCTTTTCTCACAAATATGTTCCATATTAGCTACAATACATGTTTATATGATGATACTTTCAATAAAACATCCAAAAATCATCGATTTATTGGTAGAAATTTGATTAATTAGCAAATTTACATCAAAATACACTACTGATTATACAATTAGTTTATGTACTTATCTTCATGAAATGGCGCCGCTGTCATTGATGATTTGATGATGCTAACGGTACTAGAGTATTGTGTGGTCGCCGGAAAGATATTGGAACATAGTGGCGGAGCAAGGGTCGGACCATAAAGACGACATAGGTGTAGGGGGTGGTCGGAGCAGTGGTGTTCGGAGTTATGGTGTTCGGAGTTATGGTGTTCGGAGCAGTGGTGGTAATGGTGGCTTGGGTCGTCGGTGCTAGAACTGGAGAAGAAGATAACGTGTGGTGGTTATGGGACATCTGGCATGTTATTAGGTTAATTTGTAAAATATTAGTAACGTAAATTCAAGTTAGTTTATGTGATTTACGTTTTATACCCCTGAAGTTTGACTTGTTCGCAAAATTGACCTTACAGTTTGTTTTCCAAGTTTTATACGAAGATAAGGTTTTCTCTAGAACCCATCCCTATATATATATATATATATATATATATATATATATATATATATATATATATATATATATATATATATATATTATATATATATATATATATATATATATATATATATATATATATATATATATATATATATATATATATATATATATATATATATATATATATATATATATATATATATATATATATATATATATATATATATATATATATATATATATATATATATATATATATATATATATATATATATATAT